>JABASP010002295.1:0-21217 GCA_019776565.1 Sminthurinus signatus | reverse complement strand
ATCGATTACATTTTTCAGAAAATTTAAAGTAATCTGTAATCTGTAATCTGAGGCATTTTTCGGAGTAGTAATCTGTAATCTGTAATCGATTACTTTTTTGAAGTAATCAATACAACACTGCTAGTTTCCAGCTTGGAGCTTTGAGTCACATGATAAACAAATTTCAAATAGTGGTAGTTACTTTTATTATGGGATTGTTTTTAAAACTTTATTAAATAGATACGATAGAAATAGAAAAAAGAAATAGAGATTAGAGATGTATGAGACTATACTTTTGGAAAATTACTACAGATTTCAGGAAAAGTAATTTTAGTCTCCTCTCTCTCTTTAGAGTCTGTATAATTTTTGCAAAACCAAAAAATAAAATAAAAAACTTAGGGCTTTGCTGTAGTTTCAGACGAGGCTGTTGTACTACTTTCATTTGGAAGAACAGTCTGATTTTTGGAACTTTCTGTCGGGAGTGTAGTAACCTCGGGAACTAAAGTTGAAGAGGGTTCATCTCGAGCAACTTTTGGAGGAGCCTCTGTAAGTACGGTGGAATTGGGAGCTGCCGTAGTTGTGACATTGAGTTGGTGAAGTTTCTTTTGTGAAATTAGAGATGAGAAATCATGTCGCTCGTCATTAGAAATTCTTTCATTATTCAAATCCGCAGGGAGAGCCGTCACCGTCACTGTGACAATGGCCAAAATAGCAACGACTACAACAGGAAGGAAAGTCTACGTAAATATAAGGAGTATAAAAAAAAATTAAAAATACTTTATATTTTTGTTTTCATTCAAAATTCAGAATTCAAACTTTTCAGCAGGTAGCATTTTGCTTATTATTTTCACGTCTAAAAATAATTAAATAAACCATAACAATAGATAAAAGACTATGTATTCAAAACAATCTATAAGAGTATTCAATTTGGGCTATAATTATTTTGATACTTTGTGTGACAGTTATAGTAAAATATGTATCTATTTTCTATTTTCTAATGATATTGAAAATCTTATTTGATTTTCTTTAATGTCTTAAAATCCTAGTGAGTGAAAAGTTTGCAAAGTCAAAGTAGACTTAAAAATCAAAAAGATATATATTCTCTGAAAAGAGGATGAAAGTCAACTAGAAAAAGATAAAGACTGTATACTGAACACACTAATGCACATTCAAATTCAAGTACAAAGCAAACTATAGAAAATAGAAAAGACAATCTTTGCAATTTGAATGTGTTTTTGTAATATAATGCCTAGTTTCATTTTAGTGTAATTTCCGGGGATCCGTCCCCTTGTTTCTACGTACTTTATTTTCCTTTGATTCTGATGCTGATTCTCTATCCTCTATTCTCTATTCTCTAACATGTGAAATAATAATGGAATGGAAGTAATGGTAGATAGGAATTGGAATAAGTAAGTAAAGTTTGACAATGGGAACAAACCTTCATTGTTCTAAAGTTGTAGGATAAGTCTGTTTCTCTGTCCTTGTCTCTTCCTCTGCTTCTTCTTCTCTACCTTTAAGCTATTTTCACGGTCTCTTGTCACTCTACTCCTATTTCTACTTTTACTTCTCCTTGTTCTTTGTCTAGTGTCTAGTGACAGTACCACTCGTAGATTTCAATTTCAACTGTGTTCACTTTTCAAACTCTATTACCTTTATATATACACACAACATACACAAACACACACACACACACCTGTGATAGTCAAACTTGGAACTTCAAAGTTGTGTGTGTTTATGTGTGTTTGAGCAGGGGAAAGAGTTTGAATCCCCTAATTTTCAACTTGTGACTTGTGACATTCGACATTCGTCTAATTGACAACAACTTTACCATTTCTCCTCCTCTATCTTTCTGACATTTGCATATACAATGCACACACACAAAAAGGAATACGAATTTGAATAATCTTTGTGTATCTATGTATATCTGTGTTTATTTGTGTTTTAAAAGGAAACATGCGAGACACAATATACAATACACAAGACACAATGTAATTTAGTCAAGGACGTAAACAGATAATATTAATTACTTCTTGATTGCGGTAGGTTCTTATGAAGATGACGGTGAGTCATACTCATGATACTTGATGCTTCTTTAATAATATTAATCCTACCATTACAAAATATCTTGAGCACCATTTTAACTAATTTACAAGTTATACATTATACATTGTACATTGTACATGCGGATATGGAAATAATTACACATTTTCTTTACCTATCCCATGTCAATTTGAGTCACCTCCTCTTCCATAATTATATTACGTCTTAAATAACTTTTATCAAGTCTGATGGAATTTAAACTCAGGTCTAATTGAAAAACCTCTTGACTAATCTAAATCCAAACCTTACTTGTTAATTGTTAATTGGTGACCAATGTTCAACTTGTCAAAGCCAGAATGATTAAAGTATAAACAAAGGGAAACTTGTGTGACATTTACATGAAATTGCCATCACAAATTACCATTATGTGTAATGTGTAAAATAGATGATAATAATAATAATGATGAAGGATTTCAAAGTAGTATAATATTAACACAACGACGACTGTCGATATTTCTTTATGCATTTGCGTGTGGTTTTCTTTGGCAGTTGGTAGTTGGTAGCGGATCTGTGGAAACAAGTATTATTATACTTAATTTTTCATCTTATACTTATAATGCCATTTATAATATATAAACCATAAATGTAAAGTTTTATACAATGTCATGGGGAAAAAAATATTTTATGATGGAAAAACCGTTTATCCTCATATCAAATAAGGAAAAGGGCAGAGAGGAAAGGAAGGAAAGGGAACATGAAAGAAAATTATTCTTTTCATGTCACACAAGTTGGGAATTTTACTGCGTGCTCCCAGTTAGATTGTACATTGCACATGCCTCTCTCCCAATTTCACACAGTCTCAAAAAGCTCAAGGAAGGAAACGACAGAGCTGAGAGAATAAGAAGAAAAAGAAGAAGACGGGAAAAAACTTCTTTTTATCACAAATGCTTCAAAGAAAATGTCTTTACTCCTGACTCTAGCAGTAAATTGCAATCAGTTGAACTGAAATACTGAAATATATTGTACACTGTATAATATAATATGTGTACAGTGTTTTGCTCTGCACATCGATATACAGAACGCAGTACACAGTATATCCATTTATTGGTTTGAGTTATGCATGACATTCACGCTCGCACTTACACAAATAGGAAATTGGATGTATATTGTACATAAAGTGTAGGAAGAAGTGAGAGTGAGTGAGTGAAGGAGGAAGAGAGAACAGGAAATATTCTTTTTATTCTGGTCTATTTGAGATGTTAATTTGAATTGCATGAGAGCATTGAGCACTGAACATTGAACATTGAGCAAAGTCGAGTCGACACTCGACACTTTACCCGGGAAATAATGGACTATATAAAGTTCTATAGTAAATCGTAAAATTCAAGGCACCATGAAAACGCACAGAGGCAATAGTAATAGCATTGGCGTTGGCTTTGGCTTTGGCTGTGGCTTTGACTTTGACATTGCTAGTGGAAGCAGGAAAAGAGAGGGAACGGGAAGAAGGTTCAGTCTCTACTTTACTTTAAACTCCAAGTCAGCTTTCTGCCCTCCGTTGTAAAATGTAAAATAAGAGATATGAGAGGGACAAAGAGGAAAAGAGGAGGAGGAGAAGACAGAGAAGACAGTGCTACCGTTTTGGGGAATGAGAAATGCATAAGTAAAAATACCAGTGACAATGGATATTTCTCATGCATTCACATATTTTGCGGGTATGACGTCGGAGAGACAAAAAAAATTATGCATGTCCGTATCTTTCTATATGCTTTGTGTTTTGTGTGTAACGTGTAAGGTACATTTCACATTTTAGGTTTTACATATTCAGACCTCAGAGTCCCAATATGAAGGCACCAAAGGAAGAAGTTATTCATCCTAGACAAAGAGAGAAAGGAAGAAAGAGAGAGGAGGAGAGGAGTTGATCTGATTCCCTTGACTACAGCCGTTGAAGTTGATATGTTGAGAAGAGGAATTGGGATATGTGGATATTCTGCTTCTTGTTCTTGTTCTTTTTGTGGTTTCTACATACATTACCATTCCTTGAAAGTATAAATTTTTCACGAGCTATTTTACAGCTTCTAGTCTTATTCCTTTTTAAGACTCTTCTTCTAGTCTGACAGACTGTACACATGGAAGCTTGTAGTTGGTATAAAGAAAAAAAGGGGAACCATCCACATGCAAAATAGAACATGAGAATTTGAAATACTAAGTCAAGTGTTTCAAATGTATAATGTATATAATAGAAGACCAAAAATGCACTCTTGTCTTGTCTCTTCTCTCTTATCTTTCTCTGCTCTTCCAAAACTGTACACTGACAAAAAGTGCATGTAAAATTAACAAATATTGTTTCATATATTTCAAATGTGAGAAGATCATCTGTCTTATTATACATTCCGTTATTATCTGAGCAATGTACAAGGTACAATGTACAAGACAAGTGGGGAATTCAGGATGAAAAACAAGCGGGTTGAAAGGAGAAAAATGTCATATTTTTTTAAAAGAAAAACATAAAGTTTATCAGCTAGTAAAATTACAAAAGTAGGTATACTCAGGATTCAAGATTCAAGATATCGTGCATCCTGACGTGTAAAGGGTAAAGAGTAAAGGGTAAAGGTAATATCAATATTAAAGTGTATCCTATCTACGTCTAAAGTTTACGTTGATGAAGAGGTATCATCGTGTTTTTTATGTTTTGTGCATGTTGTATGTGTGTCTCTTTGTTTGGTTTGAACTTTGGACTTGAGACTAGAGAATTTACACTTTGGAATAGAGTTACATGGTACATGGTATAAACTATATACTATAGACTATAGACACTAGATATTTGATATCATGATCGTGATTTCCTTCTCAATGTTTTTCTTTTGTCTTTTTTTTTATATTACAGCAATTTCCAAAGAGGAGGAGGATGTGGGAAATAAATTTCGATGTAATGGTTATTCAGAGGAATTCCTGGACAGGATTGAGCCCAACGGTAACATTCTTGCCCATTCCAAACAGCATAGCAGCACATCGGATGCTCGAATCGGTAAGTGAATAATATAACGAACCAACCTACGAAAGACACTAGACACTAGACTTTAGACCCTGAGTAAGTAAGTAAATAAGCAAGCAAGCAAGCCACCTCCAAAAGAGAGCAAGAGAGCAAGAGAATCCATATATGCATAAGTCTATTATTTTTTAAGCTCTTGTACGTGCGAACCCCGCGCATAGAAATAGAGATGAAGATGGAGATAGAGGTTGTATATCTGTACATTGTACATGCATAAACTTTGGACTGTGGACCTTGTGTCTTGTGCCTTGTGCCATGTACTCATGTATACATTATACATATAGGAAAAGAGGAACATTGAAACTCAACTAAAAATTCAATTTGCTCGCCACCACATTTACAGCTTCGCTGTGGGACATTGAGTATTTCCCATTTTTTTCTCATTTCCCCAGCTCACAAGTCTCGAGGTTTTTTTCTGTTTTCTCTTCTCTCTTCTCTCTTCTCGGCTTTCACTCTGTCTCCTTCATCCAGTTCCCTTGTTTCTCTACACATGTATATAATTCTCACTCTCTCTCTCTTATTTTGTGACCAAAGAAAGTGTGGATGTGGAAGTAAAAGGAGGTTGTATAAAACCAAGTAAAGTTCATTTTTGAAAAGGCTTTGCCAGTAGTTAGGAAAACACTCACCCCGTTAGGCACTTGGGGCTCTTTTTTCACAGAGACCAATCTGATTTCCCAGTCTCTTAATTGAAGGATCTCACATGCATACAATACATACGATAGACAATTTGAAAAACATGCAAGTGCATCCACATACATATCTATCTACAATCTACAGCCTCCATGCTACTCTACATTCTACATATGAGTGTGAATGAGAGAGAGGAAAAGAGAGAGAAAGTGAAAGAGTGAAATTTACAGACTCTTCCACACCACGCCCCGGATTCACTAAAAGGAATTGTACACAGAGACCATCAAATAAATAAATTCTGTTTTCACTGTCTTGGTTTCTGTCCCGCTCTTCTGCTCAGTGACTGTACTCTGAACTCTGAACTGTGTCCATGAAAGCTAGGATTAATAAATCATCAACAGCTATACGATCACATTGTGTGCAGTGTACAGTGTACATTGAGGATAGGAATAGAACGTCTACTATCTACTATCTACATATCTAGGAATCCAGACACTGTCTTATTGTATGGACAGATTTTAGGACGTTTGTTCCTTGTTCCCTTGGTTTCATTTAATGACTTTTTTCGAACAATTGAGTCTCAAGTTTCTTTTTAGAGGAGAAAAGAGCATCATCACAGTGTACAAGTCACAGTAAACATGGGATAGAAGAATAGAAGAATAGGCGGAAGGAAAAAGGGAAAAAGAGAAAGTGAGTTGTGTATAGAGTATAGAATGAAACATGACCTCTTTCAGCCCAAGTCCACATCATATTATGTACAATGTACAGAAGCTATAGTATAGATTGTACATTGTACATTGGGCATGGTACTTGTAATGTTTAATAGTAGTATATGTGGATGTGGACGAGGCGGAGGAAATAAGAGGAAAGTTTGCTAAAAAGGCTTTTAAAGACATTGGGCTAAAGGCCTGTCGATTTGTTAGAGTATTCAGAATGAGTCGCACCCGAAAGCTCAAGATACAATTTCTTTTCAAAAGGATAGGGAATCATATATTTTTGTCAAGTCAGCTCTGGAAAAAAGAAAAAAGTAAAAGTAAAAGTGTAGGCGAGAACGAGGAAGAGGAGGAAGAAGGAGGAGGAGGAGGAGGAGGAAACGAATACGAATACGAAAACTCCATAGTCCATAGTCCATACATCCATCCATCTATGAAATATCCAAGCCCAATACATACATACGCAATTCTGTGTGTGTGTGTCTCTATTGTGTCTCTAGTTTCTAGGCTAGAGTCTTGAGCTTACTCAAACTTGATACTCCTTTTGGTCTTTCATTCGCTTTCTCTGGAAATCGGAAACTTTTTGATCTCAACTGAGGACAATGGTCGATTCTGTGTACTGTGACTTCTTCTCCTTTGCTCTCTCTTCCTCTCTTTAATGTCATACTGTAGAAGAGCTCCAAGTCCAAGTCGAACCATACCAAAGCAAAGCAAACTGAGCAAACAGTCTGTAAAAGTGTGAGTATACCTTGACTAGATTAGCGGACTGCCTCATGTTACACATATAACAATGTCCTAATACCCATCTTATACACAGCAAACAGCATACAACTGGAAGCGTAGGATGGGATAGGATATAGAAAAGACACTTCTTTATTGCTTTTATGAGGAAAATTTAAATCTAACGCCAAAGTTTGGCTCCTCTTTTTCTTTCTCGTCTCTCCCTTTCTCTATTGCTAAAGTTAGTAGTATCTAGTGTCTCCGTCTCCTCTCCACTCTTCACTCGGAGGATGGACCAAAGCGGAGTAAAAGTATTCCAAAGTTTATAATATATCGGCCTGAATATAATAAAGCCTCTTACTCTTACTTTCTTTTGCTAGCATTATGTACTATTATGTATTATACGTGTAATAGATATGTACTGGGTGATTCAAAAGTATAGTAGCTTTAAGAATAATATACTTTTTTTTTTACTCATCTTATTTGTGATGAATTTGTGTTGAAGGAAAAAAATAGTATCTTTTCCTTGTTCTTAAAAAGAACTGTAGTTTTTTCTATCTATTTATTTTGAAACACCCTGTATTTTCTATATAAAAAGTTTAACTCCCAACTCGTCGTAGTCTCAATTCTCAAGTCTCAAGTCTCTAGACTCCAGAGTTTAGACTCTAGACTCTGGTATTTTGTAGTCTGTACCTGTATAAAAATAAGAGGACGTTTAAATACATCTGTGTACGTAATATTATGTAATGTAATGTGTGCTAAAGATTATGTACATTCTACATTCTACATGTATCCGAGTAACAAAAATTGACAAAGATTTTTATTTTTTCAAAGGGGTGTATTCGATGGTTTCAAAGTACTTTTTCATCATTTTATAGTTTGTAGTTTGTACTCTGAACGGTGAACGGCGTACAAAAATGCTAAGAAAAATAATGCCTAAAGTCTACAGTCTACACTTACGGCTGTCATACATTTTGTAGAGAGAGAGAAAAAGTAAATTCATCTTACGATTATTTTTCGACTCTTGAAAGGTGAACGGTGAGCGGGAAGGGTATTTTAAGGACGCATTGCCATTTTTTTGATTTAGATTTTTACATCTTCTTTTGAAGATTATCATCCATATATCTAAAAAATAGTTGCCGTTCTGCAAAAAAAAAATTGTTTGCAAACATCTATTTATTATTCTTACTCTCATCTCCTATTCAGTCTCATGCATATACATTGTACACAAGTTGTATTATACAGTATACATTATACACATTATAGATATTATAGTTGCTCGTAACTCGTTGGAAAAGTTTGTAAGAGGATTTTCTTTTTCTCTTTTGCTCCCGAGGAAAAATCCAAGTCAAGACATGATTGTTAAAATTATGAAGGATGACTAAAGAACTTTGGTGTTTGCTAATGTTCCAAAACATTCTAGATTCTACATTCTACATTCTCCATTCTATGTATACGGAATATGGATGATATTTTCAAGAGAGGACATTGAGAAAGATTCTTTTTTTTACTTCTCATTTTTCTCCATCTTCCTACATTTCCCCCTGTCCTTTCCAGCTTGGCTTTGAATGCATTAAGATCCTGGAGACTCTAGACTCTAGACTTGGAAAAAGAACTAGACGACAGATTACTGCGGAAAATGAAATGTTGAATACTCTTTTCATTCCTTTTTGAGGAAACTCTTATTTTTTCCATCTCACTCATTCTCTTTTGGAGCTGGATCTAGAATCTGAATCTAGATCTAGATCTTTATCTGTATCCATCTTTGTTTCTGCTTATTATGTGTGTAATGATATAACTTTGCACGCTTCACTGTGACTGTATCCAAAAAGAGAATGTGCGTTCGTCTACAGTTGGGTACAAACTACAGCCTACAGACTACTGACTACCGACCAAAGGATAAATTGTGTATATTTTTTGTTTTTCACTTCTCGTTGAATGAAGGACCAACTGGATGGTGGATGGATACATGAATGAATGAACCAACGAAAGAATGAATGAATGAATGAAGGATATAAGTGCGTTCTTTTCTCATCTTGTTTCCATGTTCTGTAAACCTAAACATGTACAATGTACAGTGTACAACACAAGTACATGTATAGTGTATAGATATAGATGCAGCATTTTTACATGTCAGAATGAAAAATTTAGCATGTTCCATTGAGACTCGGCTAGACAGCCATTTCTTTTCTTCCTTTGCTCTTCTTCTTTTTCCATCCGCTACGCAATATCGTACTTGGAGTATTCAGTACCGTCAAAATACTCAAAAAGAAACTCACTTTCCTTTCGTACCCACATGCATAAGTAAGCATACCCAACAGCATTTGTACAGTGTACATTGTACATTGTACATATACATTTTGAAGGAAGTGGAGGGAGGATGTGTTGAGCGTTTGCTTTTCTGGTGAGGGTGTTTTGAGTACTGAGTATGCAGTGTGCGTATATGGAAAGTTGCAGAAATGTTCATAGTAAAAATGTATTTTTGTACACATATTACATGCACTGTAGAACTGTGTTTAAGCTGAATGTATACAATCTACATTCTGCATATATTTTCTGGTAATCTGCTTTCATACTACGGAGTAGATACTGAGACATACATTGTGCATGTGTATTTAGTATTTACGCCCTGTGCCTTGTTGAGTGAAGAGGGAAAGCTCTTTGTTCCTATTTACTATGCAATTTTGAGAGTGAGACTGAGTGGATTCCTTTCATTTCTCGACTTGGCTTAGATAGCGCTCATCCTTAACACCACTTTTCGGTTTAACTGAAACTGTGGATTCTGGATTCTGGGCTCCAGATTCTAGATTCTAGATGGATTCCCCCTCTTTTCCCTTTTCTTTTCATGATTAGCTACACGACTTAAAGATTTATATGAATCATGTATTATGTGTAATAATCCATTTTGTAGCATAGAGGGATCTTGTATTTGTACTCGTCATGTGTATTTGTATTCACACCAACTCAGTCTAGAGTCTACAGTGTCGATTCTTCAGAGTGAAATAAGAAATGCAAGAGCAAAATGAAAGAAGGCCAAATCCGAAGTAGCTATATTGTTTAGTATTGCATAATGGCTGTTTAGTAAAAGAAACTGACATCTTTTAAAGCCCGAGTTTATACTTAAATTCAAGTTATGAGTTGAAAAATTTGTCACTGGTGAAAGATCATCAAGACAAACATTAGAAAAAAGAATGGACGAAAACAAATAATTTTATTACTTTTATGTAACCAAAACTAAAGCCCCTATACTTTTTTCTCAAAAAATAATATAGATCTGAAAATAAAAGCTTTAGTTTTTTGAGCCATAATTGTAATAAAGTTTTCCTTTGAATTACAAAATCATTTCCATTTTTCATTAAATAAATAAAAAAAGCTATAATACCCATTTTAAGCTCATGAATAGAAATCCAAAGTAAAGATCCGAGTTTCATGCTCGTGAATCAAAATTTGTAAAATGAGGATCGACATGAGGAAATAGGATTTAACGAGAAAATTGATGGATGAAGAAGAATCCTTCCTTCATTTTTTTCCACCATGTACAATGTACATTTCACTAATACTGTGAAATACATAGAGTATTGTACTGTATTGATTCTTTTGTCCTTTTACCTACTACTACAAGTTACAAGGTTTTCTATTGACAGAAAAGTGGGATGAAATTGGAGGAAATGGGAGTAAAACCGCAGTTTTGTTTTCCATGTACAATGTACAATGCTCACTGATACTGTAAATCATGTTTGTTTATGCAAAGTCATGTCTTTTCTCCCAGATTTGATGAGGCATGAGTGAGAATTTTACATATAGATATTGAGCACTGAACATAGAACATAGAATATTGAATGCTAAATGTTGAATGCTAAATGCGCTCTCAAGGTTTTTTTTATCCTTATTCGTGGAAAACAAGGACTGACTACTGACTACGAGTATTTTCTGCCACATGATTTATGACCATTTGAGTTAATTTATCACTTACGTTCGTTAGTTCTTCGAAGCAGAAGCAGAGGCAGTAAGACTTCTTTCTTTTTCAAGTTGAACAAAGGCGGTAAGAGCTCCTTCATATGTTTTGCATGTTGCTTGTCATACTGATGTCTATTAGCTAGTAGGAAAGTCGGTGTAGAAGAGTGTTTAATAACGTGGGAGTATTTTCTTGTTTGCATTTGTACTTTTCAAAGAACAAGAACATGATAAAAAGGAAAGGCATAGATCATGCACTTGTAAAATACGCTCATCTACATTGTACATTGTACATGTATTACACATGACTTCAAAGTTCATACATGTTTCTTATAGATATGAATATAGTATATAGTATACAAGCATGGAAGCTTGAAGTAATAGACCACACTTTTACTTCACTCCATCATTTTATAGTTCAATGACTAGTAGCGTCAAAGATTATGACTAACTGCGTAATATTTCCACCTTCCATCGCTAAGTATAATCGGTATATAAGAACAATAATAATAATAATTTCTTTTGGTTCTTCGTATTTCCTTCGTTTACTTCATTTCTTTCCGTACTACAAGGTTATCCATTATACTGTATACACTATGCATGTATACTGTTAGGTTATCAGGCTGAGGAGAGAATTAAATTACCATAAAAAGAGTAAAGAGTAGATCGACCTTTTCTTCCGTTCTGTCTTATTTTATGTTTTATTTTATTTTCCTGGTATAATTATAGTTTAACCTTGACTCGGTTGACATTTATTTCAACGTTATTAGTTTATTTTGCAGTTATGGTTACCACACATACCTATTGAATAATAAATACATAGTGCTTACTTACTACTTACTACGCCGTACGATGCCGAAAATATTTCGTAATGCACAAGTGTATATCAATGCAATGCAAATATAAATACTACATAATATAGGTATTACAAAAGGTAAAAGAAACACAGAGTATAAAAGAGAGAGAGAGAAAGAGAGGGGGAGAAAAGAGGGCCGGAGAAAATCCTTGTGGTCGATAGCACGACTTGACTTGTGGATACGTGTGCGTGTGTATTGTGGATCCACAGTATTCCGTATTCCGTATTCAATGTACGTTGTTCATTGTACATTGTACATGGTGTACTTGGCCCATGGAGAGTCATAAGTGGTGAGAGAGAACAACGTCTTTTGTGTTATAAGTGGGGACGGGTAGTAGCTATTGTGAGCACTTTATTTCCCAAATTTGAAGACAAAACATGCCGCTGGAGTATTGAGTATGAAGCATGGAGTTTGGAGCTTGGGGTTTGGAGTTTGGAGTGTGGAGTAGACACAACTGATTTCTCATTCCTGATTTCTTATCCTTGTATCATACAAAGTGCAATGTACATTGTCCGTTTATGTATTGAATGGATATGCACAAGTTTTCTTATGGAGAAAGTTGCTTCTCATCTTCCCTCCATATAAATTTATAGTCATAATATTAGTATGTATGCATTTTACTATTATTATTATTATTATTATGG
Organism: Sminthurinus signatus; assembly: GCA_019776565.1. NCBI lineage: Eukaryota > Metazoa > Arthropoda > Collembola > Symphypleona > Katiannidae > Sminthurinus > Sminthurinus signatus. Next base: position 8,631 of record JABASP010002295.1, on the reverse strand, counting down.
GCTTCATATTACACACTATACTATTATTATGTATGTATTACCTCTAAAAGTATGCTCGATATTCATTTGTAGTAGCATATATTATAACTGCATAAATAAATACAAACAGGGGTTCATATTGGATAGTCGTGTACATTAATTATCAACCCGTCCTTTCCTATGGTTTGATATGGATAGATGGATGGATGAATGGATGAATGGTTGTGATCGTATTGTTTGTTCATATTTAAAACTAGTTGTTGCATTACGCCTTCATCATGTTTGCTAAACAGTAAATGGTAAATGGTTGAATGCTGTCGAGCAAAGTTCAAAGACTCTTTGCATCTATCTACTATCTATGTACTTCCACCGTAAAGACAGACACAGGCACACACACAGAAAATACAATAGCTTTGTACAAGTAAATAGCAAATTGAAAGAACCTTTCACCATTATCATTTCCACTGTCTATGGGATCGCTACAGATAGTTGACTGCCTGTATTATTATCGTGTCTGTCTGTCTAAAGTCTAGAACGGAGTATGGAGAACGGGTATATGTGGTATGTGTAATGTAATGTGGATCCATATAAACTGTGTCTGTTTCTGTGTCGGGGAGAGAAGTTGAAGTTGGAGTTGGGAAACAAAAGGATAGAGTAGGAGCGGAAGGATTGTGCGAGTGCTTTGTGTTTTGTGCTTTGCGTTATACGCTAGGGTTTGGTATAAAATACAGCGTAATATGACAGCATCAGTCACCATCCCATTCCAAACTTGGGATGGGGACGACCCAGCAACAACACAAAGAAGAAAAGGAGAGTCATAGAAAAGATGCACTGTATATTTTATACTGTATACGCCGTAGACGATGAATGTACTCTTACTTTCAGCCACTACTTACATCTTACATGACAGAGTACAGTGAAAGTGGGAGAGATACCGAAAGAGAAAGAGATAGAGTGTGAATGAGTGAAAGCACTCTTGGAACTTGGCCTCTAAATTCATGAACAATACACATGTTCAATGTTCCTTGTATATTGTATACGTGCTCTGGCTCAAAACTTGAAACTCAAAACTGGGAATAGAAAATAGAGAAGGCTGGATATCTCTCTATTTTACTGTGTTTTAGTTTTAGATGGACAGAGACCAAGTGTACTGACCAAGGAGAAAACAATAAGACTTGTTTATATACAATAGACTGAAAGGAGAAGAAGTTGCTTGAAAAGCCTGCTTTCTGGTTAGAGTCTCCACCGTTTTATTCTTTAGCCAAAGTCATGTCTGTTTCTCTACCGCTGCCTACAAACACACAAGATATTGTACATATTTATATTGTATGTATTTTGTATCGTTACATATACTGCATCTATAATAAATACAGATGTTGTTTTATAGCGGATACTAAACTGAAAAAAAGATGGAATGACAAGATTTTGTTTCATTTTGTTTTCTCGGTTTTTACTACAAAGAGAAAAAGTAAAAGTGGGATTCTGTCCAGTCTCAAAGAATCCAGATTCCAGATATCAATTTTGTTTGTTTTGGGGTTGATCGGCTGTAATGAAAAAAGATAAAGTTGTTCATTGATCTGTGCGATGAAAGGAAAAAATTAACCATTTGGCATTTGTTACATTTGTTAATTTATTACAACTGCATAGTTTCTTATTATATGAAGAAAAATTCAATCCGTAATTTCATAGAATTAAGACCCAAAATTGTCACTACAGAGGTTTGAAAAACTACTTTTTTGAAGAATATGTATGTGCTACTGAGATTGTCCTCTCTGAAAGGAAAAGGAAAAGTCGTGGGTATATTTATTTGTAAACTTTAGAGCTCCTCACCCCGTGTTCGTAAAGTTGTGAGGGATCCGGTGTACAATGTACATTGTACATAGCTTCAAATTTAAAAGTTGTATCTTTACAACTTCCAGCACACATGAGGGATTTCCTTTGTACATGAAATGAAGAACCAAGTTGCAGTTTCAGCACAAAGGAAGTGGCATAATGTCTTTTTTCGTGGGGTATGTCTTGATCCTAGATTCTCGCTGCCTTTCCGTTATCACTCACTGATTTTGGATGTGGATTTGGATTGGGTATTGGCAGGTTCGGAGGAAGTGGAGGATAGTAAAGAGTACCGGGTAACGAGTAGTTAATATGTGGAAAGAGGAAGGAGAGGGGAAACATTTACTGTTACTGTGCTCATTGCTCATGTCTCCACACTCTGCACTCTGCACAGATACTTACAGAGAGATACAATCGAGTAAATAATGGTATTTTTGGTGTGTTGTCTTCTTTTCCTTCTTTGTCTTTTGATGGTAATTTTGGTCATGGTTTGTTTATATTTGGAATTTGGAATGTCTACATAATGTCTCCGTTGTGCACAGTGCACAGGCGGTCTTATTATGTGTAGAAGCTACTATGGAAAAATGTTTACTATCGTTCTGCTGTATACTTCTTATGCTTACTCTATTTTCTACTCGTACAGAAGATGGAAGATGGATATGGAAGATAGAGGATAGGAGCACATGTGAAAATTGAAATAGAGGGTTGCACTCAATGTCAAAGAGTGAGCGTGCAATTAAGGTTGACATTTGAAGAGGAAATGGAAAAATTAAGACTCTGGGGGTTGAAGATGATGGAAATGGCACGAGAGCAAAGGAATAGCTACTCACATCCCATCGCATGGTATGGTATGGCACGGTCATGCTCTGTCTTTTCCAATAAGTATGTTTCCCTCTCTTTTCTGCTCTACGACATCTACACTGTGCACTCTACAGTGTTGTTTATGTTGTATGAATTGTAATAGGGATTAGAAATTAGGAAGATGAAATATCAAGTGGATGCTAAAAACAAAAAAAACACTTTAGTGTTTGCGTAAGCGTAAAATATACATTTATTATCCCAACTCTTAAAAGAAAGATACTTTGTGTTGTGTATTATGCATTATGTATGCATTTGATAAATACGCATGAAATGGACTCAAAAGCAAAGTTTAAAATATTTTAGATGGATTTTCATACTCGTGGGATTTTTATTTTTTCTCATCCTTTATTTCGTCTCTACAGTCTTCTTTTCTATTTTAGTGGATGCAGCAGAAGTGGTAGATGGTAGAGTGCATCAAAAATATCAGTAGCTATCTGTTTGCTGTTTTTTATACTTGTGCATGAATCTTGAAGTTTGAGTCTTGAGTCTGGAGTCCCCAATCCAGAATTTATGCACAACGTACACTGCACAGTGTACAGTGTTGGGAAGATGAATTGACAAGAAGAAGAAAAAAGACAGAGAGAGAGAGATAAGGAATAAGAATTGTTAAAATGTGCAGGCCTACAATACATCATATAGACAAATAAGTCTTAGATGCGGTTAGAGTTTTTTGAATTGACTGTGTACTGTGTACTGTGAAGAAGAAAAAGATATGAATGAAAAGAGAGAAAAAGAGAGAGCTCTTGCATGTTTTATGCTCATGTTTTACATGTACAAATATATTTGAACATTGTGCATATGAACCGGGAGACAGGAAAACAGTGAGAAGGGAACTATCAGATGAAGATGAATGCAAAAAAGTGACTCAGTCTCTTGTCTTGTCTCTTGTCTTGTATCTTGTATCTTGACTTTTCTTGTCTACTCTCCGTTTGTATATTTACAATGTACATGGTACACTGGTACACGGTCTAAATGGAACTGAAACTGGTTGTGGGTGCTTAAATTAGTTTTCCTCGTTTCCTCCAAGTTGGCAGAAGGCGGATGGTGGATGGCGGACATCAGGCGGAAGGAAATAGATTTGAGTGTACAAGTGATTTCTGCCATTTCTTTTAATAGCAGTTTATGGCACATCCTTCCCCCTACTTTATCATGATTCTAAATTGACTTTTTTTTCTTCTTCTTTCTCTTTCACACACTGGATACTGGATCTGTTTTTTTGTTTTTAGTTTTCCCCCTTTTGAAGTTCAAGTTGAAGTTCTTTCTTTTTCTTTTTTTTGGTCGTTTGTACTACTGTTACATACAATATACAATGTTATGTACACTGTAAATTGTAAATTGTACTCTGCTCAATGTACAGGATGGCGCATGGTACTTTTATAGAACACAATTTACTCTATGTTTTTGAGAAAATAATATCCTTCTATATACTGTATGGACGATAGCTATGATTTCTATGATGTTATCCGGTGATCTACGATCTAGGATCCATCTACACGTGTTTAAAGATCGTGTCTCATGCCTCATGTACCACATCTTACGTCTTGTGTCTTGAGTCTTGAGTCTCATGTCTCATGTCCCATGTCCAATATTCAGCCTATTATGTTACAATTCCATGTGACCATGTGAGACTGTAAACTACTTATTCTATTGTTTTCTCCTTTCTTCAAAGTAGTATCAATAGTTTGGTTTTTAGTGGGCATGTGTCTGCAAATATTGGTGTTCTTTCCCGATCTAGACTCTAGAGTCTAGAGTTGCTTGTCCATAAAAATCTAGAGTATATAAGAAGAAGAAGAAAAACAAAAAAACAATGAGAATGGAAAATGGATAAAATACAGATACTTAAAAGAAGGTCTTATCGTATCATATCAAATCGTAGTGTATCCTGTATCGCGTATTTTGTGTCTTGTAAATTTATGATACGGTTTACAGTATATTCTACACTCTACTCCGATAATGTACATTGTACATGTATGGTTACGGTTATATAGATTCCTTTGATTATTACCATTAGCCATTGCCATTGCGGATGGTGGTAAACCCGTGCAAATTATAGTGACTCTTGGGATCAGTTTTAGAGTGGTTAATGGGAAATTTCCTACGTGTGACTGTGACTATTGTGGTGTGCTGTGATGGTGGTGGCTATATTTGTACTTGTACTTGTATTTGGACTCGGATTCGGATTCCTATTTCGAATTACTTTGGACGACTCCGTTTTACCTCGTTCACTTGGTCTCATTCTTCCTCCTGTTTTCTGTCCTTCTTCGTCCTATCCATTTCCCATCCTCTCCTTTCAATGAACTGTGGACTGTGGATTTTGGACTTTGGAGTTTGGACTTTGGACTTTAGCGTGTGCAAGTAGATCGGAGAGTTGGATCGATTTGAAAGAAGGGAAGAAGGAATGAACCGACGATCAACGATCAACGAACAGCGACAGCGAACAAGCGTCGTACTTATTATAGTACTTAGTGTATACTGTATTACTGTATACATATGAGGATAGTAATCCTAACTCTTCACCTTGCTTTGCTCGGCCTCTATGCTCATCTATATATATTCATATTATATTACAGCAAACTTAGGATAAACTATGGAGCATTGAATGAAATGGGATGGAATGGAAAAGAGAGAAAGTAGATCCGAAATGGAGAAAAAACTACCTCTTAGTTCTGAGCTTGTTCTATTTCTATCTTGGTGATGTGATTGACTGCTTCTATTACTGTCTACTGTCACTATCATTTCCACTACCACTTTGACTACTGTACGTTGTACTCTAGGATCTGCCTAGAACCAACGAGACACAATGCACAATCTACCATCTACAATTAAAGATACCTGGAGGCGAGCATTCATAATTTGTCCGTGAATTGAATTTCTATTAGTTGGTCCTGAGACTCCTTCTGAAACTCCAAATACCAAATACCAAACTATCAGTTTGATATTTGATATTATCAAGTAATAATAATGCGTTCATTTGATTTAAAAGCACCGTTCTCGCTTACGCGTTTTATTGTTAGATGGGTGCGAGTCAGAATTCAGTCTTTTCTATTCTCTTCCAGGTTGTATAAATGTGTAATGTTACTAGTTAGTAGGAGTAAGGAAAATTATATATTAGACATGATACAATGTGAATCAAAAGTATCAAGCATCAGGAATCAAGAATCAAGTGGTAGTGAATGTATTCATAATGCATATTATTCGTTTTGGGTATTCGTAAAAGGAATAGTTAAATATTGGCAAGGGATATGATGTGTTTCATTGACGTATGTAAAATGTAAAATAATAAGTATATTGTACCCTGTAAACTGTACAGTGTACGATGTACAATGTAACGCACAAAACTTTGTTCATTTGGTTAATTTCTCGTGGATCACCATGGAATCGTGAGTTTCTATTTTAGAGTTTAAAAGAGGGAGAGGAGAAATGCAGAAAGAGAGAGCAAAAGAGAGAGAGAGTTGTTTTGATTATAGAATGGAAAAGACGTAAGCGTGCACTACCATTTCACCAATCGCAAGTTCACAGTCATGACTCATGATTTTGATAATGACGGTGATGGTGGGGGACTCTGGGTTCTAGATTCTAGATTCGCATCTACATTGGCATTGGCGTTTCATATTGTAAAATATTCACGTCCGACTATATTCTCTTATTAAATGCGGTGATTCGAGAACCCATTATCGCCTGGTTTTCCTTTCCCTGTACGACATAATATGTACTGTGTACTGTGGACTGTGGACTAGTTTCCCAGAATAAACCTGCACCTTTTTCATACAAACTCTAATTATTATTCCTAATCCCTCTTTTCCTTGTTCCCTCTTTTTGCCTCAAGCGGCTCTTGGCTCCTCCGCTCTACTCTAAACTTGTGTGCTTGACGACGAAACAAGAAGACGAGAAGGAGGAAAACGATAATGTGGAGCTGTATGTATGAAAAATATGGAAATGAAAATGGAGATGGAGATGATGTAAAGAAATCCCTACTCACAAAACGTACACTCATGTAGAGTATGTACTTATTTTATTAGGAAAGTGAAAGGACTTTCCACTTTCCCTCTTGTTACATAATACAAAATGCATGTTGGTAAACAGTAATAGGATATAAACTATAAAATTTGAGCTATACTGGGCATATTATAAGGTAAATTACATACTTTACTAATGCTAATACTTGTACTTAAAGATTATATATTTAGAGCGGAGAGGAAAGAGGAGTGGAAAATATTGAGAAAAGATCTTGAGAATGTCTATATAATCCTCCTTGAATGTTGAATGTTGAATGTTGAATGTTGAATTCATCGATCATTAATGCTATGTAATGTGGAAACAATACAATTATTACCATCATTGTTACCATTATTACCCATTCTATTTTGTGCGCGCTGTTCTGACTCTGTAAAATGTAAGTCTTAAGCTGTGTTCTTATAATGAGTAATTCATTCATAATATTGAATTGGTTTTGGTTGGAATGAATTGTAATTAGAATTCCTTGTTGGAATTTGATGAGATTGGAAGTTGAGTGGTTGGTTGGTTGGTTGGATCTTTCCCCTTTGTTGAATATTGAATAATTTCATTCAAAGACATAAATTCACTTAAACAGAGTCATCAATGGATCCATCCCTGGATTTCTTAGTATGTATTAGGCTTGAGTATTGAGTAGGGAGTAGAGAGAAAAGAAAACGAAAAGTTTGAAAAGACGGAGAAGGTAGAGAACAATGAAAAAGTTTATGAGGAATGCTAAGTTTTGATGGTATGTGGTATTTGGAATTTGGAATTTGAGATTTGATATTTGAGGAAAAGAGAAAAGAGGGAGAATTTTCAAAATTTCCTTGTTCCTTTTTGAGGGATTGTGAATTGTGGAGGGAAAGGAAAAAGTTTAATTCCTCTTCAAATGCATGACACGTCATTCTCCTAATTCAAAGATATGTAATATAGATTGTGTAGTTTGTAGTATGCAGTATGAAAGTCAGATAGTTCTTTTGAGTCATTTGGTTGTCATTTCAATTTTCAATCCATTTTCATGTTTAAACCTTTGACAGGGAAAGTCAAACTCTTTTACATTTGTAGCCCTTTGTCGGCTGTCTGGACTCTTGACTCTTGACTTTAGACTCTAGACCGTGGAGTTGGTGCGTCAGAAACAGACAGTGGTGGACACCAGGGGGCTATAACTTGTCATTCAAACAAACCCGACAAACGCACAGCTGTACAGTGTACAATGTACTTACAGTAGCGGGTAGCGGGCTCTTTACTATTTCTACTTTCAATTCCAGGAGATTGGCATGACGCATGACATAACACGGCATAATACAAAACTGGACTTTTAAAATTTGTCTAATTTTAACTTTGAAGCTTGAAAAATCTTGAAGCTCGAGAATGGAAAGTTTTTCTTCAACTTTTTTGACATTCATGTCTCATGTCCTCCCTTTTTAACATTTTAATGGAATGGGGAATCACATCACACCACAATTTTTTTTACTACAGAACCCACAATGATAAAATCTACACATGTATAAGATACATAGTTTGTACATTGTACAGTGTTTAGTTTACTTGTGTGTGATCCTTTACCAGTTTGATGACGTTTCATATTTATAATTTATATACTACAAGTAAAAAGCCCGTCAAATGACGGGAGTAAACTTTAGTTATGATTTTACAAATCGGCATCCGAAGGCTCGTAAAAGTTACGTTTTCTGCATAGCCATTTCTCTTGGCCAGAGTAATAGCCATTTCTCTTAGCCAGAGTAATAGCCATTTCTCTTAGCCAGAGTAATAGCCCTTTCTCTTAGCCAGAGTAATAGCCCTTTCTCTTAGCCAGAGTAATAGCCCTTTCTCTTAGCCAGAGTAATAGCCATTTCTCTTATCCAGAGTAATAGCCATTTCTCTTAGCCAGAGTAATAGCCATTTCTCTTAGCCAGAGTAATAGCCCTTTCTCTTAGCCAGAGTAATAGCCCTTTCTCTTAGCCAGAG
>JABASP010002294.1:0-21241 GCA_019776565.1 Sminthurinus signatus | reverse complement strand
TATCCAATCAATTTAAATGACAATGGTACGGTATCCATTAGCCACTGCACATTGTACATTGTGTATTGCATCTTTAGAACGCGGGAAATTTTTGGTAAATCTGCAAATCTGTAAACCTGGAAATTCCAGACAATTAAAAGTAAAACTAGGTTTGGTCTCTGGGTTGATTTGGTACAGATATAAAGGAGTGTCGTGCTTTTGTTGTGTTTTAGATGTAGACAAAGGTTTTTGCGTGCTCTCTTTGTACTTGATACATCTCATCTGTGTATATTGTGTTGTATATAGTGGGCGGGCAGAGTAAGTGAAAACTCTTAAGAGAAGTATATTATCCCCCAAGATCACATCACAGCTGTGGATCTAAATCGGTGTAACCCACACCAAAGATTTAAAGCTTACACAACTTACACTTAATGCCTCTCAAATCCACAACGGGAAATTTACTGTGGCAAAACAGTCTATAATGGTAATGGTCTGTCTAGAATCTAGAATCTAGAATCCAGAAATCTAGACCGTAGCATTTAGATTCAAGATCCTAATTCAAGATAGGATCTGCCCTCGACCTGTCTTTTCTACTTTGCGATGGGTATTAACGGAGCATTTAGAAATTCCCAAATTTACAATTTCTCCTCTTCCCCGCTAAATTTTGAGTACTCCCAACTTCCAACAAGAGTATATCCACAATACAACCATATCTGTATGTATAAAATAAAACTACCTCTTTTCTACATTCTACGTTCCGGTTATTTTGCTTATTAAATCCGAAGAAGAAGTAGAAAAAAGCATTTAGTATTTAGTACACACCACACAAAAGTATTCGTACATTGTAGATTTATATAGAGATGGAAAAGTGGTTGGACGGTGAATCCATATGATCCCTATCACTCATACAGTGACAGAAAGACAGTTTCAGATTCAGATTCAAATTCAAATTCAGGAAGAGTTTCAACCAAAGTTTTAGCTCCAGTTTCAGTGTCAGTGTCAGTGTCAGATTTAGATTTATATACAAATGTAGAAAATATTTATAATAGAGTTTCTTTTCCTTCCGTGTTGCCTTCTTTCTCCACTTGCCAACTTTTCCTGGATAAGATGGATACTTTCTCCGTTTCGTTTGTTCAAAAGTCCCAAATCCAGCATCCAGCACAAACTCCAAAACCAAATCCACATTCAGAATTGTTGATGATGTATTATGTATTATTATACAATGTTTGAAAAGGAGACAGTTTCAAACTATGGTTATACATGTAAATATTCGTATAGGCGACAGATGACAAAGGCACAAACTGAAAATTTAGTAGTAGTATCCCACACCCAGAAAGAGTAAGAGTAAGTAGATAAGTGTGTATAAAATAGGAAAGGACAAGGATAACAAAGGGAAACAGGGAAAGGACAGATAGAGAAACCGACCACAGTTTGAGTTTGAATTTGACTGACGAGGAGAGACAGAAATCTAAATAATAAAATAAGTTTTGCAAGAAAAGGGAAAAGGGTAGAAAGTGGAGAGTGGAGAGTGTCGCATGGAAAATGGAAATATGTATTATGATGTCAAATCAAAGCCAGGGCCAGACTCAGACTCAGACTCAGACTCAGAAAGTCAACCCAAGTCAACTGACTCAAAACAAAGTCAGGTAAACGGACTTTGTGACTTGAAACCTCGGTGATGTATTACTCTTTATTTTGATTTGGATTTGGATTTTGATCAACCCGCCAACAACACGGAACACGTACAAACGTACAAAGTTTGACTACTTAATATTTTATACATCTGTGCAAAATATAGTGTACTTTAATTGTGTTAAAGTGTACAGTGTACAGTAGACAGTAGGCAACCATAGGCTTAGAAAACCATCTGCGCATAAGTAAAGCTTTGTTATGAACACAGTAGGTATAGTAAAAATAAAGATAAAATACTTTGAAAAACTAAAAGAATAGGAAACCTTTAACTTTAAATAAACCAAACATTCTATTTTATTGTATCTTTAACGGGTATTTTACTTTCTTCACGCTTTATTGATAAAAATACAAACGCGTAGAATATATAGATCTTTTAGTAAACTCACGCTTCATTTCTTATACATTTTATCTTAAAGACATGGAAAGTAGAAACACTGTTTGTTTAATAGACTAGTTGATTAGAATCTAGAATCCAGAATCTTGAATCTCCTTTTGTTTGGAAATATCTGTGAAAACTTTGACAAAGTCTAGGAAACAAAATATAGACATTTTCTTCTTCTTGATCCTCACATTTCTCACATTTCCTTTACCGCGTGTCTTTTCTGCTCTTGTGCCTCTTCTGTTGTGTCTGTAGCTTGTAGTCTGCATTGTTTCTATTGTCTCGCCATCATACGCCGCGTAGACCATCATTAATCTAAAAAGTGAGACACATGTCACAAACCAGTCACTTTAACTTCCTAACCAGCCCAAACCAGATCCAGAACCAGAACCTCAGTCAGTCAGTCACAACTATGACTAAACCATAGAAATTTCTTCTTTCTCCAACCTCCAACACAACGCACCATTCACTAAAAATGTATCAGCCTCAATTTTTACATAAAACAAGTTTAGATGCATAATTATATTGGCATTGGCCTTCTTTCTACACCCCATAATATTATGTAACATTTCCTTCCTTTTTTCAGCATAAAAGTGCAACATGTTGCCTTCATAATTCATACATGATAATTCATGAAAACAAAAGCAAAAACAAAAACAACCCGCCACGTGTTTTCTGTTTTCACACTTCACACCTATTGTATTGTGGTGAAAAATAAAATAAAAGCTGTGCTAAAAAAAGGACAATTAGTCACACAACATTTGTACAGCACCTTCACATTTCGCATGTCAAATGACTGAATGAATAAAGAGAAACTTTGTCCATTCATCCATTAGGAAGAAAATTAATTATCTTTGAATGCTATGTTTCTTAAAGCTGTCAACCCCGTCAACCACAACCAACCAATTCTATTTCTATTCTCATTCATTCCTTTTCCTTTTCCGTTTCTGTCCAAAGTCAAGTCAGTCAAGCCTATTTTCAATACTCCATACTCGATACTTGATACATGGTACAAGTTTATTTGTCTTGGCTGCAATTAAACATTTTACACACATGTCTCGAGTCTCAAGTCTAGAGTTCAATTCAACGGAAAATAAAGGCAGACACTCCCAAGTAGAAATTCAAAGTCATTTTCTATTTTCTATGTACAGTCTAAAGTCTACAGTGTACAGCATTGCATCATTATTTCGAAGAATAAGGGACAGAAATATCGCAGAATCTGCATGTGTGAAAATACCAATACCAAGAAACAAGAAATGTGTAACAGGATTGTCAAACTTAAAGTTTGTAAGATGAGGAATAGTATTATTTTGCACGGCTCCTGAGACTGCACACTGCACACTTGGTTATAAATTAACCAAGCTTTAAAACTTGACTTGTTTCGACACTCAATTACTCAATCTATCATTTAATCGAATCTCTACTTCTACTCTGCTCGTCAATGAAATATTCTGATTCTGATTTAAACCTGAAAAGTTTAAGCACTCTCAGAGACTGTCTTAGTCCAAAATTTGACTGAGAAGTAAATGTTACTATGGCAACATCACAAAAAAATAGAAGTGTGAATGTCCATTGTACATTTTATACTTTACAGCGGACAAGGTAATCGGTAAAAGTATTATTGGAACGGACTTTAATGTCTAAATGTGGACTTTCTCCTCACAAAATACAGTCATATATATCATTTTCATTTTCTGCGTAGGCGATCTGATAGACGACCATCCAACAACAACAAATCCAAGTCAATCGTCAATCCAATCACTAGATAGAATTAAACGGGAAATGTGTGTACTTTCTGCAGTAGGTTTTAGTTGTACAACTTTTACTCAGTGTGAAGAATAATATTTGTAAATATATAATATAAATTGTGTGGGTAAGATTCGAGTATTTCTTCATATCTAAGACTTGAGATTCTAGATTGTAGATTGTAGATTTGACAGACAAGTTAGCTCTTTCTTTTGATATTGTCAATATTGTCAGGAGGTCGTTTAATCAAAACCAAAGTTCCAATTCACAGTCACAAAGCAGTCTACAATTTACAATTTACCATTCACCATTCACAGTCCACATTTTATGCTCCACACTCACATTAATAACTCTGAAAACTTTCTCAATGGAAGCCACATACGGCGCGAGAGGCGCAACAAACAAGGAACAAGAAACAAGCAAAGGAACAAAAGGAACAGCACGTTTTCTCCAAACTGTCACACTGACACTGACAATGACAAGGACAATGACAATGACAATCAATATGTAAAATTATATGCTGTGTATTTACTGTTCACTATATGCAAATGGTTTATACCTTTACACATATTTTATGTGGAATGTGAGATGTGAATATATATTGATCTAACGATAAGGATAAGAGTTCCAAGAAAACAGACTAGACTCCAAGTAGACACCAAAATTAGACCACCAAGCAACGGACAATCACAGTCAGAATCTAAATCAAATCACTCTTACGCAAAACCACCAGTGCACAGTGCACAGGGAACAGAGAACAGTGAACAGTCATTCTTCAAGCCAGACATCTTTCTTCATTTAGTTGTAAGACTTTGACTTTGTTCTTCAAACAAGTTCCTTTATTCCTCTATTACGTAGAGAAGAATACTTTTACTGCTATGAATTATGAAACTTTTGTGATTATTCAAAAGTACTCAAGTTCACTTGTTTGCTGTACAATCGATGGAATTTTGTATCCAAAACACAAATCATAAACAAATAAATCCGTGTTTTGTAACTCTTCCTAATTCTAATTTAAAAAGCTTTTTTATGCTCCATGAGATCAAATAGACAATCTCTAAACGCATCGTAATTAATTTTAAAAACTGTAGTATACAAATAAAACAGAGGATTTTGAGGAGCTAATTACTATTTACAACTACTTTTAAAACACGTTGAATGCCTTACAAAGATACTGCATATTATCATACATGTAAGCTGTTTTCAGTGTGCAGTATGTGTTTAGACAAACGTAGTATAATTATGTGGAATTTAGATGCTGTCTCACATTACTCACCTCCTAAGTATTTGCCATAAGCTGAACAACAATAAAGAAACCATTTATTGTTTAATAATTATGGTGCAGTTTAGAGTGACGATGAATCTCAAAATTTATCTAAGATGAGCTCTAATTAGCAGCTAGCAGGCTTTGGAGTTTGGAGGGGAATCAAGTATATAAGTAACTTTTGTAGCTGGTGTATAAATTTATTCGTAAAATGTACACGGCACAAGCTTCAACTTAATCCAACACTTTTACCCATCCAGATAATTCTTTCTCCTTTCTCGGCTTATCTTTGCCCCATCTTTTTCTTACTTTCTCTACCACTGATCCAACTTTACTGTACTAGTAGCCACATCATAATCCTTATGGTTATTATGACTTATGACTGGTAAACTAAAACAAGCAATGTAAACGTTTAATATTTTTTAGGAAGCGAAGCTGCCTATTGAAATCCTCGTGTCCGTCCGTCCTTCCATCTTTGCACAGTTAGTCACCTAGCGAACAAACTTAGAACTCGTTAGTGGCGCCACCTAGTGGAAACTTTTGGAACTACATATTCCACATTTGTCCGCTAGATGGCGCATGTTACAGTTTCATCTTGACAAATTCTAAGAACTCGTTGAATGTACACGGCAGGAATTTTATGACTGGACAGACATGATACTTTTTATAGTCAGCGTTGCTTCCGGAACCTAAAGCATTTATGCTTTCAAAGCGATATAAAAAAATTTACAAAGTAAGGGTTTTTGACTTTATTAATAATTAAATCTCTAAAAACTCTATTTATCATTATCATAGAAACTACCACCTTGAATAATCGTACGAGCCTCCATAATACAAAAATATAAAATGCAAACAAAGTGCATGTAGTATGCAGTTTTTGGTATGATAATAAAAGAAACTTAAAACGTGCAGAGCAAACACAGATAAAACTATGGATGCATTTCTACTCATGTACGCTCTTCATGAATTAACGGAGCTTGTTTTTGTTTGGATTAGAGAAAGCGGTGCTCTCTATCGCTATACAGCAAATAAAGTACAAAGTGTTGCATCTTGTATCTTGTATCTTTTCGATGCTACACAGTAGACAGTAGACGTGAGACAGCGTAGTAAGGAAGAGGACGGCTTAGTGAATGGAGTTGTGTTTGAAAAAAGCTTTTAGATTCTAGATCCTAGATTCTAGATTTACTATTTAGAGGAAGAAGACGGCTGAGGCCACATTCACATTAGTTTGTCTATAGTGTCTAGTGTCTAACGAGTGAAAGAAGTAAAAGTAAAAGTAAAAGTAGACGTAGACATAGTATCTGAGACAGAGAGAAAAGGGAAAGAGATGGTAATGTAACTTTTCTGTTTCCTCCAGTTTATAGTTTGTGTCATGATCGTAGAAAGATGTAAAAGGTGGTTGATTGTGTATATAATGTGCAATGTACAATGTACATATGGGAATGGTTGCATTTTCTAAACTCTAAAAACTCTAAACTCTCAATTCTAGCAGGTAGCTAAGTACGGATAAAATTACAAGGAGAAAGCCTCCAAGCTCACAGCAAAATCCTTTCTCCCTCCTTATCACCAAGTAAAACGCTCACGTTCCCCATGCACGATGAGCATTGTAAATACGGATATAATGTACAGTGTTCAGTGTACAGGTAATTTTGTGTGCATTATCTTGATCCGAGATTTAGATTTAGAAATGGGGGAGGGAAAACAGTATGTAGAAAATTTAGTACAGTAGTAGTAAAACGCCTGGGGATTCCGAGTAAATTTCCCAGGTTTGTTTACAGTCTTTTATGTTAGGTTAGTTTCATTTACTGGTTTGGTTTGGTTCTGTTTGGTTTGTGAATTTTGGATTGGATGAGATTTGAAGTGAAAACTTGAAAAGTTCTTCCAAAAATTATTATTTTCTGTATTACGAGTGCAATTGGGATGATTTCAACTACTTTTACTTACTATTGTACTCTGACCCGATCCGATCCGATCCAACCACCCACAGAACTGTATTTTGAATAAAATTTTAAGAAAACAAAGGTAGAGCTTAAAGTGGAAACTGTGGGCGTAAAAAATAAAGTGTGAGAGTTGATTTATTGATCTAGAATTTAGATATGAACAAAAAATGAATCATAATAATAATCTTCTGTATTATATAAAGAAGTAACTCCTACACAACCAAAACGAATGGAATTACCCAAGATATGCACAAAGGCTTTCTTTCAATTATTTTTATGATACTTTCAACTTGAACCTTTTTCCTCTTCTATGCGCGCCAATTTCCAATTTTCAATCTCCATAGTTACTGAATAGAATAGAGAATTTGTGAATAGCTTTTTTGATCCATTTTTAGCCAATTTATCATATTCCGGATTAAGAGAAACAGTTCAAGTCAAGTCAAGTAAAAAAGTTAAACAGAATATTAAGTAAATCTAAAATCATCGTGGTTTAAAATACATATAAAAAAATTGAAAATGACGTACTCTTACGGGCGATATTCCGTATTCTTGTTCAGTACTCAATTACACGAGGCGTTTGAAAGTTACAAGTTAAAAGTGTGTATGACGCAGGAGGATGTTTCTAAGAATTTTGTGGTAATTATCACCAAGGTTGACTTGGTGACTTCATTTTCAACGTTTATGCATAATAAAAACAAAAAAAGAATCATCCTCGGCTGGCTGCAAAATAGAGATAAGGTTGTTTGTGTATTGTGTATTCTGTATGCTCGTGTGATTTCGGCTGTACGCTCCACTTTTCACCTTCACATGGGAAAGTCTAGCTCCAACTTTTGTCAAACATCAAAAACTAATTCAAAATTCCAATTCCAAAGTCCGAAATCAGGTACCTGCCAACTGCCAACAGCCAAGAAGTAAAAAATTTGGAGCTTGCATATTGGATATTTTGTGTATCACCTTTCGTGTTACTTGTTACTTGACGCAAATATCTCTTAAATACTGTGTGTATTATTTTTACAGTTTACACGAGTTTAAATTTCCACACCAAGAAAAGGGCTTCATATTCATGTTCCATGTATGCGTCATTTTAGTGTTAGTACTCTGTTTTTTCCGGATGGACGATCCCGGATTTTCCCAGCTATCCACTAGACACTAGACCCAGCACCCAGCACACTCTTCGCTATATTCTGTACTATGTGTTTTGTAGAAACAGAACCAAAACCAGAAACGAGGGTGGTAAACTTGAGACTTGAGACTTGAGACTTTACGCATAATGCATAATACATACGCTTGAGCATTGAGCATATATGTACGTGTTTGTTGTATGAAAATTACAAATATATTACAAGCAAAGATGTGGATGTGGATGTGGAAAGGGGGGCGGAAAGATTTGACTTGCTATTTGTTGTTAATTTATTTTATTCCGTTTGTACTTAAAAGCTCAAAACAGCCGAAAATTAAAGTTTGCACCCAGGGGGCTTTATTTTACAAAATGTAATACTTTTCACGTACTTTGTGTGTGTTGTGTTGTGTTGTGTTTGCCTTCTCGGTCTTGGTCTTTTCTCTGATGTGATTCAGGCGGGCGGGCTTTCGGGTGGATGAATTTAGAGGATGAAGAATGGAGGATGTGGATGTGGATGTGGAACGTAGAGCGGAGTGTCTAATAGATATACATTATACATAATTGTACACAGAAAATAACTAGGGAAACAATAAGGGAATATAAGTGGTAATACATAATATACGTTTGAGATTTTGTGGATATGTATTTTCCTTCCACATTGTTCATTTGCCGTTTGCCATAGAGTTCTCTCTCTCTCTCTCTCTACTTGTGGTTTCATAGTTTGATCTCGGTCCAGAATCGTAGGTACGCGCGTTATTCCTATACATGTTTCACTATAATTGGGACGAAATCATGTGCAGATATATTTATGTGCTTCACAAATATTTACAAAGAACAAAGAACACACTCCTGTTTACAATGATTTTTAATTTCCAATGCTCCACGCTCTACACTCTACATTTTACACTGTTCAGACCACAAGAGCATTCAGGTCATACCACTTGCTGTGATGTGAGACTATTTTTTTTTTCTGTTAAATGTTCTCCATGATTAAAACATGTAATTTTAACTAGTTTCAATATTCTACTTTATATGTTTTTGTGCAGTGTGTGGATGTAGATGTGGCTTACGCATTTTATGAACCCTTTTTACTTTTGACTTTTGAACACATGGAAAATTGTTACACTTGCATATCTAGTTTTATTTTTTTTAGTTTAAGATTTTTATATTTTTTTGTCCTGAAACGATTTTTCAAGTACTAAAATTAGGACTTTCCACTTGTGTTCTTTTGGAAACATTTGTACCCATTTTCAAATGACATGTGGGAATGTTTAATGACTGTAAAAGAAATTGTGTATCTTAGTAACACGGTATTACATTTCTAGTCGGATTGTGTTGGTGTCAATGTTGATGCCGTCTTTGTCAATTCACACAAAACAGCAACAGCTGTTCCCATTTCAAATCTCAACCTATCTAATTCAATTTATTTTCATTTATTTCATTTAAAATAGTTATTTCAATATGTAATAGTTGAGCAGTGCTAAAGTCAAAGTCAAAGTTGAGTGATAAAGATGTTTTTGTTGCACGTGTGTACACATCCACAACTGTATTACAAATTTTTACATCAACACCACTACAGTTGTAACTAAAGTGTATAAAAAGTATAGATTTCTTCTTCCTACAGGACCATTTTCATTTCAAATGGAATTCGCAATGTTTTCTTGCCTTTTTGACGGCTGTGTGCTATGACAATTTAAATTCGTTGTTGAGTATTAAATAAATATTGAATTAAAATATGAGCTCTTGTTTTCTTGTTACTGGTGTTGGTTTAGGTTTTGGTACTATTTTTTCCAATTGTACAAATGTATATTATATTCTGTGGATTTTTATCATTTAATTTCCCTGGTTTTCCTGGTTTTTACCGTGTATGAGTGTATGACTGGCTCGGAATATTTAGTAGGAACCAGAGGAAGAAAGTAGAAAAGTAGGATTAAATAAAAAAGTAGAATAAAGAATAAGAAGAAGAAAGTTTATCGTAACTTTATACTCGTTCTCTGTATTGTCTATTTTCTATTTCGTATTTTATATAATGTATCTACATCCAAAGGACAAAGGACAGGGGAAAGGAATAGCTAGGCTGTAATATGTAATATGTAGTATTACACCATAATTCTGTGAGAAAGTCTCAGGGTTTAGAAGAAGAAGAAGAAGAAGAAGAAGAAGAAGAAGAAATTGAAGGCTAGAAGGCTGGAAGGCAGAATCCCTAGATTGCCATTGTTTCTCCCTAATATCATCTTTCCTTAACCATCCTTTTAAGAACAAGAACAAGAAGATCCCGTGGAATATACATTATATCTTATATCCAAAAGATATGAACACACCTACACAGTGTACAGTGTACAGTTTATAGTAAATACAAAGATGAAAAAGGAAAACACGGCGGTGTTCGTGCATTCTGCAGTCGCCTCAATCTTTACCTCATCCTTTGTGTTCTTTGGTACTGTAGATATGTACATTTTGTATGATGGCAAATAGAGAATAGAGAAAAGAGAAAGATCTTTCTCCTGTTCTTTCTTACAGCTTTTGCATACATGTATACATGAAAAGTATATTTTATATTTTATATTGTATTTTCATATATCTACTTGTCTGCTACTTTTTTTCCTCTGTGGGTCTAATTCTGGTTAGCGTCGTCCAAAGTAAACAATGACTTTATGGAATAACAATATTACCTTTTGTGTGCCTAAAAATATAGTTCTATAGCTTAGTCTACATTCTACGTTGTACGTTGTACATTGTACATGTATGTATCTACTTTTGTCTCTCAATGCTCATGGAATACAAAAATGGAGGAGGAGGAGGAGGAGAAGAAGAAAACAAAAATCACCATCTACTATCTAATATCTAATATCCAACCAAATACGAAATAGGAAATAGGAAAAGGAATAGGAATACAGAATACAGCCAAGAGCCAACAGCCGTCCTTGGCTTGTTATCCACATAAAGAATCATAATGTTATAGACTTAACGATGTCAGGAAATTGGGCTTCTCCTGCACGTGCATTCAGCGTTCAGAGTTCAGTGCTCAACCTTCGACCACCACTTTTATTTTCTACTGTATTTCCTCCTCGTCTAATCAAAACAAACGACGAGGACGAGGACGGCGAAGTCGACGTCCTATGTATAAAATGTACACTGTGTACTCTAAACAGGGCTTTGTTAAGGGGGAGAAAACCCAGAGACAGTTTTGTATTGTGTATTGGGTGTGCAATAAAATCTATATTTTTTTACCTGTGCAAGTATTTGAAATGTACAGGGGGAAATTTGGAAATTGGAAGTTGGGAATCGGGCATGTTTATAAATTCAAATAGGAAAATTGATGAAATCAAAAATCAAAATTGTAACAGAGAGATTCAGATACAAATACAAATATAAGGAGTAACGAGGAAACAACAGTAAAACAAAAACAAGTAGAATACACAACTTGGTAAATGTGCATTCAAAGTTCAGAGGTTCAGAGTTAACATGACTCGATGTGCATATATTTCTATTATGATTATGATGACTTGAGGCCTTGTTACTTGTACTTCTACTTGCAGTCTATCTACTGGATACTGGATACAGTAGGAAATTTTTATAAAAGATATGTGAACGTAAACGTGTTTGGCTACACTATAGATAGTAGGTTATATTATGATGAAAGTCAAGAACTTTGACTTTGACTTGGGGTTGGGAATATGAAAAGCTATCAGGAAATTGCTTCTTATCCACAATCTTTAATATTATATCATATCATCGTCTTTCTCTTATTCTTTGTCATCATTGTCTTTTTGAGGGGGAGAAAAATTTGGACGATGCAACGCACAACATGATATTTCTATGTACCTTTTCTCCATTCCCTTTGGATGAATATGAATATGAATATGAAAATGAGTAGGAATACGACATTGACTTTTAGAGATTCTTACAATTTTTTTTATTTTTTCTCCTCTATTGTTAATGTATTTTCATGATGAGCTCAAGTTCAAGGGCTAGGAATACGAATACAAATATCAGTATCAATATCAATATGAAAATCAACAAAGCTCATAGAAATGATTATTATTATTATCTTGATCATGTTATTTTTGTCACAAGCCACAAGCCTCAAAGAAAAATAATTCGAATTTAGAATCCAGCTCGTTATTACTACATCCCGGGAAAGAAAAGAATGGTATCTTTACAAATGTGAATAAAACCATGTGAAATGTGGACGACTTTCTGTTTTCTGTCTTGTGTTTTCTTGCTCTTTGAATCTTTTGGTTGACTAATCTCAACTTGTAATCCGGATCCATGATCCTTCCAAGATCACAAGAACGAAACAGACAGACAGAAGATTTGCAGAAGAATAGTTGAATCGGAATCAAAATGTGTTTGTTTCCCCATAAAAAAAATCTTTTTGGTTTGTTACATTTATACAGATGAAAAATAAAAATAAGTTGATCATCCTTGTGCGTTGTATTCAGATTGTAGATCGTAGATTGTAGACGTTGTTCGTTACAGTGGAGCTGAAATGGAAAGAATCCGAATTCGTATGATGAGTGATGAGATGAGATGAGGATAGGAAAAAGTTACAGTTTCTTTCCTCTTACTTTTGTTCTCTTCCTCATTCTTTTGTAAATACAGGAGTCGAGGAGTACAGATGCGTACATTGATATCTAAATATGTATGAAGTGTATTACTTCTACAATCCACAATCTACACGCACACGTGTACAATGTACAGTGTACATTGTACATGTTTATCTTTTCCTGTGTAGATATGATAAAATTATTTCGACTCACTTTGATTGTTCGAGTAGAATCCAATCGTTTTATTTTTTTTCCTTGAGGAGACCCACTTGAGATTATGGTATTTTCCTTTGACTTGACTTGATTCCCATTCTTTCTCTCTCACTCTTGTCTCTTTTTTCTCGTATTGTACACATTCATACAGACTACAGACTCTTCACCTTTGGCTCCTCTTCCATGTTCCATTTGCCATACTTGCGTGTCTTTGTCTAGTCTACTGTTACTTTTATTTTCCATCGTGCACAACATTCAGTCAACCACTACATTGGATTTTTTTTTCTTGTCTTTTTTTACATTTGAGCACCGAATCGAGAATCTAGAATCTAGAATCTCGATTTGTTCAAGTTTGAGGGAAAACAAAAGGAATTCTCTCAAACCTCCGACGCACAACCAGATGCACAATATATATAGGAAAAGCAACAAAATAACAGAGTCTAATTGTATTTTTGTATTTATTCTTCTCCTCATTTCTGGATTTTGGATTCTGGGTTCAGAATTCTGAATAGAAAATAGAAAATAAAACAAATGAAAGATGTACATTCTCAATGAGAATTTCTCATTGAGCTCTTGTGATTTCTATATACTTTGGAAATTCGAGTTTGGAGTTTGGAGCATGGAGTTTGGAGAAACAAGTGACATGCAAAAGATTTTTAATAAAGCGAGACAAAAAAAACTAGCAACTTTATTGTGCGTAAGCATCTATTCTATTCTACATTCTACGCACAATACACCACAATCCACACAATAAAGTTCAGGTGGAACAAAGGTTGAGGATCAAGAATCAAGAATCAAGCGCGTGTTGGATATTTCTACACAAAATCCAAAATCATAAATCAGTATGGAAAAAATGTTCCAATTTCAATGATAAAGTAGAGAATTTTTTCATTTTTCATTTACATTTTTAGCTCTAGCTGTAGTAAACTTTGGATCTCAAAAAAGATATAGATCAAAGTTGTACACGGTGGATTGTGTATTGTGTAGTATTATTATTAAAATCTTATTTCTTTTACTAGGACATTGTCCTTGGTCCTTGAGGCTTTAGACTAAAAGATAAATACATGTACAATGTACATGATTCTTATAGCTCTGTAAAAGGTGCAAGAAAATAGAGGATAGAAAATACAAAATAAAGAAAAAAAATGCCAATGCCTATGACAATGCCAATGCCAATGTTGAACAGAATTTAAAGAATGAAGAATGTAGAAAAAGCGTAGAACAAAACAAAGCAAAACAAGATGAGGAAAGAAAAGAAAAGCAATAGACAGAAAGCAGAAAGGAATGACTTTGGTGAGCAAACGGGAGTGGTATGATACATCAAACAAATGAAACAGTGGTTGTCAAAATGAAATGAGGGAAACAAAAGAAAAAGAATTAGCAACTTTCTGCAAAAAAAAGTGTGCAAAGCACAGAAAACTTTTGTTTCATTCTTATGATGTCTAGTCTGGTTTGGTCTGGTCTGGTCTAGTGTCTTGGTCTTTTTCTTGTTTTTATTCTACTAAGAAATGGAATGACAGACAAAAAACCGGCATTTACTGTTCTTTCTTTGTTTTTCTCCATTTGTCTTCTCGTGCATCAGCATTTGCCATTCGGTATTTGCTATTTCCTACTTGCTATTTGACAAGACATGGATGCACAAAAGGAATCTTTTGCATTGAGCAGTATCAGATGATACAATCTCACTCATTTTACTCATCTCTCCACTACAAGTTTTAGAATTTTTTGATTCCACCTGCATTTGTAATTTGTACTACGTAATACTAAAGCTATGACAGGTATTCAAAAGATGGTAAATTTCCAGACAATTAATACCATTATGAAACACTATGTTATTTTAGTGCAGGTTTATTAGGGAAAATCTATAGAACTTTCAACAGCATGTTTTTTTTGATATAGTTTATTGAAAATTGAAACTGAAATTAAACGGAGATTTCATGACCGTCATTTTAATTCCAAATTACAAGTAAATTCAGTTGTTCATATTTGTGTAGTTCTTGAAATAGTTTTTACACTGAGAAAATTTTCATTTACGTTCAGGAAAAGGGAAAAGGCTATTTTCCAGTCCATTCAAGAGACGATCCAAATCCAAATCCAAGTCCAAGAAACTAGGCCATGTGATGATTAACAGCAACATTTTAATACGTTCTACGCCGTACACGAATTTTAGAGGCATGTACAATGTACAAAGTACAATGTACAAATCAAAATAAATACTTGTAGTAAGCTCCATTGCATTTCCCCCGATTTTACTTCGTATCCCGTGTCCATGGCTACCAGAGTTGTTTGAATAGGGAAAAGATGTTACATGTTATTTTATTACTGTATCTCATGTATGTGTGTACGTATAGTTATAAGGCATGTAGTTTTAGATTCTTCCCTCGACTTTGCTTTACCAGTCCTCTTGGACTTGAATGGGAAAAGGCACATTGGATTTTCAAATTTTAATCGGATTTGGTTTTATGGACCGTCAAAAATTGCAATGCCGAAAAATTCAATAGAACCAATATTATTATTACGACCATCTTTTATCCTCGCTCTCATATTCGTAGTTGTAGTCGTAGTCGTATTCGCATTGGTATTCGTATTCCTATTCGTATTCATGGTCTATGAATTGTTATGGTTTTGAGGGAAATGACTTCACCTGATTCTGATTCTGATTCTGATGCTGGTTCTTCTTTGGTACTTCCATTCCATTCTTCAGCCCCTCACCCTCACATTGCATCGCCTGGCTCAAAAATAGAAATATATAATAAAAATACACAATATCCAATATCCAATATCTCACCGAAAGAACCAAAAAAAGAACACACATAAAAATCTATTCTTTTCTTTCTCTCCTCGTGAATTTTACAAATACGTGTTATGTGTTACGTCTATAGAAATCATATGATAGGATACGATATGATGTGATGAGTTGCGGCTTAGCTCATGTAACTTTGGACCTGAAAAATATATCAATAATAAAAATGTACATATGGTTTACAAAAGGTAGTATTGATATTATTTTAGATTTTAGATACATGTATTATTCATAGATGTATACTAAATAAATGGGAGTTTCAGCTGATGTGCCTTTTTATCGAAGGTCATTATTATTATTATTATTGTGAGTCTATTTTATTTATTTTATACTACCTTCCACATCCTACATTCTACTTTCAATACCTCGTCTTACGCACCTCTTGGACTTTTGTCCATTTCCTCAATACATATGTGTAAGCTGTACACACATCACACATGATAAAACGCACAAATTTTGAGGGTTTCATATAGAATTTAAAATGAATGAACAAATGCACAATCCGCAGCTACATTGAGAATCTAGAATCTAGAATTTAGACTACAGAAGGATTATAGAAGATGGAAATCCTCTGGTCGAATTTCAAATTTTACTCCTTTCCTTTTTGCACTTTTCCATTTTCTAATATTATGTATGATTCTAAATTTTATACTCTTTCTATATTCTCTACATTCAGATAAATAGGTCAACGGCTTTAGTAGTAGTTTTTACACCACGATATAGATGAAATCTCCGTATAGATATAAAAACAAACACTACATCCAGCGTCTAGATTCTAATGTCTAGCGCACATCCGAAATCCAATATCCGATGAGAGAAAATTTAAAAGATGGATATTGAAAATGGAAAATCCCAAATGAAATCCAAAGCTTTTTACAACAACCTGTAAATTGTATGTAACATAATACATAATACGGAATACGGAATATGAAAAATAAGAAGGGGATATTCAATATTATGTATTTCTTTTGTCAAGGGCATTACAAAATTTTTGATGAGGATCTCAATATGAAATTTTACATTTTCCAGTACTTTTTTCCATATTTTGTATTAAATATTTCCTGTATGAAGGAATTAGGGATGAAAAGTCATTTTGATTGTAAATTGTAAAGGTTAAATCTCCAATTTTATTCAACAAATGATGCATAATAATTTCCCGCATTTCTCCTTGTAATAAGAAAATGGAAGCTTTTTGAGTACATGCTAGTAAATGGCGAATGGTAAATGGTAAATGATGATGGTCCTCATCATCGTCATTTGTTGGTAGTTGGTAATCATCAGAGGAAATTAGAATTGTCATCTCAGTTTCATTTTATGTAGCAATAGAAAGAAAGCATGGAGAGCTTCTTCTTGTTAGTACGATACTAAATGCTAAATGCTAAAAACGAAAGAAGTGAAAAAGTGGAGGAGTGTTTTGTTCCTTGCCGTTCCCGTTCCAGTCTTCATCGTCATCTCCATCTCCATTTCATTTTGAATGGCTTCTGAATGGCCGTAGCAGGCGATGCTCTGCATATAAACCCAAAGTTGCATATAAATATATCATGATGTACCTGTATAAAATATAAAAGTTGGAGTCCATGTACTAGTAGAATTTGCTCTTTTTTCTTGCTCTTTTACTTGGAGCTCGGAGCTGAACTGAACTGAGCTGAGCTGACATTGACATAGTACTATTACCTGGGGTGTTCTAGGCGCATTTGAAACAGGTGATTGCATTAAATTGAGATGCGTTGCATTGCTAACTGCCACTTTGGAGCTCTGGAACTCCAGAAGTCTGGCAGTCTGGAACTTTGGAATGGAATGGAACCAACACTTGAGAGCTTCATTCAGCCATCCTCACTCTTCCTCTTCCTCTCTGTACTTGATACTTGAACAGTGAACAGGATAATACTTTTCTCCCTCCCTCTGTCTCTGTCTTATTAAATATTTTCTTTGCCCTTTTGGCAATTTCTAATGCTCTCCTCATTTTTCTTTACACTCTGCACTTTACATTCTATACTGTAGACTCGTGACTATAGACTGTAGCGATACAAATTACAAATAACAACGAGTTTTTACATTTAAATTATAATTTAGAGTTTACAAGAAAAATTCTCACCTGTAGAATTTCCATTCTTTCCATTTATACCGCATTTATAAAAAACAAAAAGAAGAGAGAAGTATAAATATTTTTCTCATTTATTTGTTATGACTTATGACTTTTTATGTAAGTTTTATGCCCGTTTTACTAATGGCAAATTTAAATCAAGCTCTGAGCTAAATAATTCTCACCTCTCATCCCTCATCTTTTCTCTGCAAGGTCCAAATCATATTGATTTATATTCAGTATATTGTTGCAGTTTAATTTAATTTAATGAGATCTACATTTTTTGCCTAATGCTTTGTAGCTTTTATTACATCTTTTAAATTTTTTTTAGCTATAACAGGTAAAAATTTCAACAAAAGTTTGAGTCACATTTTGATTTTTTGTATCAACAACCTTTTTCTACAATAATTAATAATTGATATGTTTAAGTATTTTTTGAAAGAAAAAATAAAATCAGTTTCAAGTTTTTTGTTCCTCTGAAGTAAAAAAAAGAGGGTAAAAGTAACCCAAGGCTTTAAATAAGTTGTCTCTTTATTCTGCAATCTGCAATCTGCAGCGTCAACGTGTTCATAAATAAGATAAAACAGGAGGAGAGAGATGATGAAAATTGGAAATTGGAAAGTAGAAACTAGTTGCAATGCACGGAATAAAAAGTAGTTAGAACTTGGAATAAGAATCTGATTTCACACACTATAAAATCCTCAACTGTTTACTGTTTATTGTTTATGCCTTTTTGTTTTGTCTTTTGAATTTTGCATACTTGTAGTTTGTACACTGTACACAGTTGTACTGGCACTGGCTCTTTTCATGATGATCCCTCTGTTCCCTGTTCTTTTCCGCTACTTTACTTTTTTCTCTATAAACTCTGAGATATATGTATACAGTGTAATATTAGAATGTTATTGCCATCGCTTTCATATTTATACACTTGGTTATTTGTTACTCCAGACTCCAGACTCCAGACTCCTGACTCTCGTGACTCGTGATGTGTTGCTGCTGTTTTTTTTCTATTTTTCTTAGGATGAATGGTCCATGAAAAATACAATGTACAATGTGCAATATGTAATGTGTAAAGTGTAGTTTGTATGTAGTTGTGTAGGTACGGAATAAAGTGAGATGAAAAGAATTACAAATTATGTTTTGTAAATAATATCTTTTACGGAGATGAAGCTTGTGCATGAGGAAATAAAGAGGAAAAAAGAAGCTGATATTTGGTATTTGATACTTGGTTTGGTTTGGTTTGGTTGGACTAGGCTTTTGACTTGACTTTGTGGATGGTGTACTACGTACAACGTACTACGTAATACTCTCATGTATTATTACTTAAACTGTACCTTGTAAATTGAAGATTTGACAAGTTGATTTAGCATTATGGCCGCATACTAATAATAAAGAGACGAGCAAAAAGTCATCTTTCATCCTGCTCATGTTCTATAAAATACCATAACGCCGTGGTTGGTTACTTTAGTTACTGTACTTTAGGTACATTTACTATAGTAAAATATAAAAGCTTCAGTGTACAGTTGAGGCTGTGAGATGAGAGTCAGAGTATAATAATAATATATTATGTACGTACAAAGTATAAAGTATAAAGTGTAAAGTGTAAAGAGTAAAGAGTAAAGTGTAATGTATAATGTATAGATAGATACGGAAAATTCTCCAAATCCGACAGTACATTTCCATTTTTCACGCCTTAGATGCCCATTTACAAGCTCCATGCTGTGAATCCTTGTGAGTTGGCCAGACCAAAGTAAAAAGCATGTCGTTCTCTTCTTTATGTACGTTACGTGCATAGGATTAGATTGCTTATTTCCAGGTCCCAGTTCCTAGTTTCCAGTTTCCAGGACGCTCGCTCATTTCATTGTTAACACAATGAAATTTCTCTACTTTTCTCCTTTTTACCACATGTACCACATGTGTACTTTGTACTTTGTATGTACTACATACTACAATAATTTGCTCCTCGTGCCAAACACTTTGTCTAATATCTAATAGTACGATATAATAACATTCATGTGTGTAAATTTTTCTCTCACCCCCGCCCGCTCCTTTCCTCTGTGTTGTTGTTAACAAGAAGTTGGAATTTGTTCGTCAATTGCAAACGAGGAACGAGCCACTAATACTAATATAAATATAAATATTATTACTTTATTACTTGTTCCTTGTGACTGGGAGGAATATATAAAAACATGATAATAATAAAAATAATAATAATACAAAGAGGGAAACCCGTCGTTTTATTCAAAATTTATGTATTTATTTATTTATTTGCAACTGGTTTACAAATATTCCTCTTTAAAATGCAGATAAAGATATTTTCCCACGAGTTTTGCATCCTTAAAGTTCTTACGGGCAAAATAACTTTCTTCTCAATTGGTCTCTCAAATTGATAACGAATTGGTTATCAAAATAATTATACGAATAATTTTGATTTTACCTGGTCGTTTTACAAATGTGATCAAAAATCGACAAGCGACACAGTTACAAATGTAAAACTCACAACTGCGCGGGTGAAACGTCAAGACAATTAGTACTAATTAATTAAATGTGGGTTGTATTATTCTTCTTTTGCTTCCCACTTGATTCTTGATTCTTCAATCTTTGTTCATTTCAATCCCATGTTTTGTATCTTAAATAGCTTGAGATTTTTGCAATATAATATTCAATATTTAGGTGCAGGTTTATGTCCAATTTTCAATTTTCCGATTTGTTCTCCTTTTACTTTGTTTCTCATTTGCTTTGCATTGTCATTGTCATTGTTTCAACAGCTGAAACCATGCAAATTGGAAATATGGGCAGAATGAAATTCAAAATTCATTGAAATGCTGGTGGTACATGGTACATCTGTTCCATTTCCATGCCTTTAGTCACAATCTGGAAACCAATCAAGAATACATAATTCCAATAGCCTAGATTCTACTTTCCATCAGTCCATTGTTCATTGTCCATTGAAAAGGAACTGTTTATCTGCTGGTACATTCATACTATATGGAAATGTATGCATCTACAAGTATTTGGAACATACTTCAGTATACAAATACAGACCTCATGTCTACAATATAGATATTGATGTAACTAGAGTAAAAACACCGAGTCCGTCCTCCATACTAAATACTAAATATGGAATATGGAACATGGAAAATGAAAATGGTATTTTGTGATATAAATATTACAAATGTGATCATGGGCATAACTTACAGTTGACGGGGAGTAGAATATTGAACAACGAACATTGAACGTAAACAGGGAAGAAATACATGTATCCTTTCCCTGATTTGTATTTGTATTGTTATTTCAATTTGTATTCAGGTTCATTCCCTCACACCAAAAACCCACTTACAATTGCAACTACTGTGGAGTCGAGTATGCTTTTTTATGAAATTTCCTACAAAAGTCCCTAAAAACCTCCCGTCTCTCTCTACTTTTAATTCTTAAATTAAATATGAAAATATTAAATGGAATTAAAAATTCA
>JABASP010002293.1:0-21242 GCA_019776565.1 Sminthurinus signatus | reverse complement strand
CAAAAAAATATAATTGAATTCTTTAATTAAACAAACACGGAAAAGGCTTCAAAGGTCATGTTTTACTTGGATGTTGCTGTCTACGGTCTCTCACGAATGAAATGAAATTAAAGAAATCAAAGAAGAGAAGAAGAAAAGTAATAGTTAAACTGGTACTGCATAAACTTGCGCTGGCTTACTATGAATGATGTACCATCTGTCTATTTTTACTGCTCATTACATTCTATTATGTGAACGCAGAACTAAATCCTGATTCTTGGTTCTAGATACACTTTCAGAAACATTAATAATATTTTAATACACACTAAATTACTCGTAATGGACATGTATTCCTTCCGCAATTTCAACGTGTCACAGTTTCGTCATACAATGTCACAGTAAATTTTGACGGTTTCAGCTCCAAGCTCCAAGCGTTTGATGCTTGACAGCCTGAATGTAAATTGTACATGGTAGCTGATACCAAAAGTGAAATTACGTACTCAGTCCATGGATACATTTTAACAAGCTTTGAAATTTAGAACTCCTGGAGCACAATTTAATAGGCTTTTATCGTAAGAATGGAGATAAATTACCTGTGCATTTTGTATCTATTTCCATCCAAGTTTATAACTTTAACCTTGCAAAAGGATTGAAAGATGAATGTAAACCATGGATAACTCTTAAATTTCTAAAAAATAAGTAAGCCTCTTCAGAAACCAGAAACGTGAAAAAAATGGTAACAAATGTCGGAAATAATGACATGATTGCATAATCGTAAATCGTAGGTCGTAGTATTTTTTTATCAATTGTACATTGTTCATAATTTGTAATACTTTATCTAAAATTCTGTTCAAGTTTGATGTTTGAATCTTGAAATTTGTAAGATACAGGAGAACAATCGTAGATACTTTAAAGTATAATACGTACTAAGTAGAACTGTCTCTGGAGTACGTCCTTTGAGTTTTTGGTCTGGACTTGATTTGATTTGACTTGACTTGGCAGCCTTAATCATGAGAACTGAGAACAACAAGTCAATTGGCCACGTCTCTTACAAACTAAAAACAAGCTTTGTGAGAAATCGAATTCGTATTCTTGTATTTGTGTAATTTGTCCCTGAAAGTCTTAATTTTATAAGAGATATCCGCATAGCGCATAGTGTATATACTGTTTACTTTATAGCAATGAAAAAACATGTACATCAATGATTTACTTGATTTCGATTTTGATTCTGTATCATTTCATTAAACCTCTTGTCATTTTCTTGCTGTGGTTGTCTTCAAATTAGTAAGTAAATTGTCTTGCGCTTCCTTCTCCACAATTTTTTCCCTTTTCACTTCCAATGAAAGTATTCGTACATAAAATGATAGCGATACACAAAATATTTTATCTAAATAATGAAACAGTCGCAAAACATTGAATTTGGATATATAATGATAACAAGCGAAAAGATCAAGATTTCATACCACAAAAAAACTGAATTACTCGTTTCTCGTTTGAAATTCAATAAATACATACATAATACATATATACAATTTGTGCAGTACAAAAATACTAAATAAAATCATGTTCAAAATTCAAATGTAACGAAGCTTAACATTCTAAAGACTTAAGTGGTGATGGCAAAAGGGAAACTAAATACAAAAAAAAGGTTTTTCTACTTATCATTACATTTTACACTACAGTAGTGACATTAACCTTGACATTGTCTTTTTCTCAGGAGCATAAAAATTTCCCTGGTAAACTCTTTTTTTTTTATAGAATTTGAAAATTTTCACTATTCTTCTTACTTCCTGAAAAAAAGTACTTGAAGCTACCATGCATATGTTCAAGATATATCTAAACAAGTAGTAAATACTTAAATACTTACGTAGAATACTGAAAATGTCATCCATCGTGAACCGTGAACTGTGAACAATGAAAGTGATTTTTATTGTCTGGAGAAACATGTACATTGTACATTTACATTGTACAAAGTTGTCATTTCCGTGACATGCAAACAAAGTGCAAACGTGTATGAAATTGTTGTACATTGTCTACAACCTTTTTTCCCCATTGCTGAGTTTTTAATATTTAATACAGAATACAGACAGATTACAGAGAATGCACATAACCTTGTATTTGGTATCTGGTATTCACTCAAATCTCAAATGAGAGCAAAATATTTATGATATCACAGCCATAAACACAGACAACACACAACGACAATGATACTTACAAGATTGAGGTAAAAATCAAATCAACTTCCATTCAATTCAATTCAGTACTATTTGTAAATTGTACTAGTTGATAGTTAATAAATGTAAACTCAAAACTCAAAAATCAAACCAACGCCAGAGCGTCTTAACCTCTTCTAGTTAAGTCAAGGTTATGTTTTATGTCTCATGTTGTGTCCTGTGTAAATTGTAAATTGTACACTGTACACATGATAGAACAACATGAAATGACATAATGAGGGAGAACAATAACAATTATGACAGGCGCATTTCACATTATCATATCATCACTGTAATCATCATTAAGTATTAAGTAGAATGCAAATTTCCAGTGTAAACAATCAAAGGTAGAATAATATCAAGTATACTTATAAAATACAAAAAATATGCGTATAGTAACAAGTAAATGAGACAATAAGAAAAACACATGTAAACAAACAACAAATTAACAATCAGAGATTTGGAGGCGTGTGAAACTACCGCAAACATTCAAGTATAACATGCATAATTCAGTATTCAGTACTGAGAGCTTAGAGGCATAATATTATGGTACATGGGTTTCTTTTAAATCTAATACAACAGAAAATAGAGACAATACATATTTTTCAGACAGGAAATAATTTTTTTAATTCATAATTTTTTCCAAAAAAACCATTATATCAACAGTTAAATTTTAGCTTTAAATGGATGCATAATGCAAACTGCAGACATTCGTATAAAGTGCATGGTGCATGCACTAGCTATGTCTCATAAAGCATGCATTTGTACTTATTATTTATGTTTACGCTCAATACATAAATGATAAAAGTAGATATTAGATATTATATATCATTCATAGTTCATAGTTCATGTGTGTTGAGATGAAATATTTGATATAATTACGGATTGGGGATTAAGAGCAAAAATTTAGAGCCATTACAGAGATCAAGAAATATGATGTGAGGAGTGAAGAGTGAAGTGCAGACGTTTGATCTACTTAATCAATGCGAAACTATACTGACTAACTCCAGATTGAACAAACAAGATTACGTTGAAATTTGAAATATAATACAATAATAATCACAATTCACAATCGTATTAGATATTTTATATTTGGTATTATACACTATTTTGGAGGTGCCTAAAACTCCCAACTCCAAACTCCAAAACAATAAGAATTGTAAAAAAACTTACCTACATTCGTCTTCTTTCATTGTCGATGTTCTCATCAGCGGGCTATTATCTATTACATTTCTATTTACTACTTATTATTTACTATACCCCTAAAATGCTGAAAGCAATAAGTCAAAAGTATAGCACAGAAACTTGTCCGTGTTGAACGGTAATCGTCTAGTTGGATGATTTTAGTTGGAATTTAGATGGAAATATGATATATGATATATGATCCATGTCCAATCTACTCTTGTTTTCCTATCAGCCGTTAAATAGTTAAAAATGCATTTCGGCTTCCCAACTGGAATTCAGATTAAAGAAAGAGGTGAGATGCACTAAACACTAAATACTGTATTAGTGCTACATAAAACATAATGCTTAATGCTGTATCGAATGAAGTCAAAAGCAAAAGCGGTAGCAGTAAAACTTAAAATACATATCGTATTTGTAGTGGTCGTACTTGTTATTCTAGTCTCGAATATATTCGATTACGCCTGAGATAAAAGTAATCATGGTTTTATTACCCGTAATTTACAAAGACTCATGTGTGTTATTATTTTGTGCAAGCATATCATTGTTTCTGTACTAATGGCAATAATAACTAGGTGGGCAAAAATGAAAAACCAAAACTAAATTCGTTCCCATTCCCTTTTGTTTTCCCCTTCAGGTGATACATTTTTTTTCTATTGCTGTTTACAGCTTGGATGAAAATGACATCATTAGCCTTTTTACCAATCTTTTGACTAGTTTTAATTTCTAGGTTTTTAGTTTATGTGCTGTACGATAGCTGCATTTCTTGATCTTTTAATGGCATATATTATATTTTCCATTTTCCAGCTTATGTACTCTACAATCTACATTCTGCATAGAGGGAAAAATGTCTTTAATAACTCCGTAACAAAACTGATTGACAGTTTCGCCTTTCAATAAAGTTTGAAATTTTTAATTTCACGTTAATTTTGTAATTGATCACTAGATAATTGACAATTATAGATGCAAATTAAAAATAGTAGTACAAGGGAAAATAGACAAAAATCAATCTGGTTCAAAATCCAAACAAACTCTCAAATAAAAATTCCAAAGTTCAAATGATTTATAAATTTTAACAGACTCTACTGACCGAATTCTCTGAAGACAGGTTAATTAAAAAATTAAACCAATTAAGGGATTTATTTTATCATCGTAATTAGTCATATTGTTTGTTTTGCAAAGTACTCCTTGGATTGACTGCATTGTTGATTGTTGAATAACGAATAACGAAAAAGGTTACAAATTTAGATGCGTACAAGGAACAATCCTTTTATGTTTGATGTGTACGTGATTCAATCCACGAATTTCAGTAGAGTGGTTAATGTGGTTAATTGCAAATTAAAAGATAGTAAAAGTAGAACTACTGATATACATATTTGATCCCCATAATCCTAAATGAATCTCTTTTATATCCAATTCCCATTACATTGAATAAACATTAAAAGCATGTTCAAAAGGCGATTTAGTCTCGAGTATTGAGTTTTGATGGTCTTAATTGTGACTTAATTTGGCCTTAAGAATTTGTAATGTGTGTTGTGTGTAGTTATTATTATCACTATCGTTGGACCTGTTTCTACTCTACCTTTGAAGTTTTGAAGTTTTGAAGCTTTGAAGATATGATTATTTCTTGAGTAAGCATAACCACCATATTATATTTTATATTAGATTATCTTTAAATCCCTACAAGTTTAATTTTACTTCCTCACTCTGTACTTTGTCTGCATTGCACATTTTAATTTTAAATCCTCTTCATTTCATTCCAGTTCAGTCGGTCACATTCACAGTGGAATATTTGTGAATCTGATTCAGTCTTCAGTCTTATGTTACAAAGCCCAGAGCAGAGTGGAATTAATCCACGATCAAATTCCAATGAATGATTCTCACTCATCAGCTTGTTTTATGTGTTATGTTTTATGCTTCTCTTATGATGTGCCATTTGCCATTTGCGAGTGTTCTGTTTAAATCTATTTTGATTCCGCTTGGCTTTTCACTGAGCACTGAGCTTGAGCTGCATTCGTTCATTCATTCATTCATTCATTCCTTCATTCATTTGTTCATTAGGTGATAGTTAATGTGTTCATTTATAGAATATATCTTGTATTTTAAGCATCTTTAGCATGAACATGCCTGTGCACACTTGTGTCTTGTATCTTGAGTCTTGTATCTCCTTTTCTCTCTTGTTCTTGTCATGTTTTTCTGTGTCGAATGCTCACGAGTCCATGATAATTTAATAAGAAGTAGATATTATGAGTATCTAAACACTTATCATTTTATATTTAGTCTTTCCTACTTTACTAAAATAAGGCAAGACGATACCTTTTAGATGCATGTTGCATGTGCATTGTACATACATATGTGTTATGTGTTATGTGTATGTGTCTG
Organism: Sminthurinus signatus; assembly: GCA_019776565.1. NCBI lineage: Eukaryota > Metazoa > Arthropoda > Collembola > Symphypleona > Katiannidae > Sminthurinus > Sminthurinus signatus. The sequence continues at coordinate 15,486 of JABASP010002293.1, read as the reverse complement.
CAGGTATTTTATATAGATGTACGACTTGTTAAAAAATGTTTGTTCACACCGAGTTTGATACTTATATTTGCACTTGAATGCTTGGATGCTAAGACATGGTGGCTGATGGGTGCTCGAGGGAAGCGTGATGTTTTTATTTTGGATTTTAGATTTTATAAAAAGTAAACGAGCACGTTTTTACTCAGTCAACAATCAACAGTCAGCAGTCAGTGCTGTCCACTAGTCTTTTCTTGGTGCTTGTTAGCTCTATATGTTGCTTGTGGCTTGATATTGATAGTGCAGTGGAAATGCTACATGTCCATTTAAAATTTAGATGTTGAATCTTGAATCTTGACAGATCAAAGTGGGCGCACCGATAGTGTGATATATATGTGATAGAAGATAGCATTGATAGCTCATGTTTCATGTTCTAATGTTTTCAAGTGTAAAAAATAATGTTGGAGGAACTTTGATAATCACATACATATTACATCTATTATTATGCATCTATGCATTTCTGTTTCATGTTTATGAAAGGCATCAACAAGAATGAAAAGAGTAAAGTCACCTTATTTTTCATTTTTAATCCATTTTATGCATTGTAAATAAGTTGGATTTGTTGTATTGGGTTCAACGCGTCCCTTCGTTCTTAATTTGCACACCAAAAGTGTGAAATTGTGTAGATTACAGATTGTAGGTGTACATATTTATAGATACCAGACATGAGCTGGCTGTCGTGTTAGGTGTCAGATGTCAGACGTCAGATGCGTAATTAGAATGAATGTTATAGTAAATTTAAATAAATTTATCAGTATACCTTATACCACAAAATAAAAAGTAAGAAAGTCATCATTAATACAAAAACACGTACAAGATCATTTAAGATTGCAAAGATAAAAGTCGGCATCCTTTCAATTCTTTTATCTTTTATCTGCATATTATAGATTTTAGACATTTATTATTCATGTTATATAATGTAAAATGCAGAGTTAAAAATGTCTATATTATACATATAACACGTCAAGATGAACTAAATACTTGGTGTAAATTCGAATATGCTTGTCAACAACTTGAACTATTTATTTATAGGTTTTAGTTTATATACAAAGTAGTTCAGATTATGGAGAAAGCTTAGAAAATAGGAAATCATTGAGTACAAAAATTTAAATAGTTTAATAGTTTTGTTTTCACATTTCTAAAACAGAGACTAAGATTGTCCATTAAATAAGTCATCATCTCAATTCTCAATGCTTATGTGTTATGTGGATTGTAGATACTTACGATAAACTATTGACGATGCAGCTGCCGTGTGGCCTGTGCGTGTGTATTAAATGTCTTACAAGTTACAACTGTCGAATTCATCAACAAACCCATCGAAATGAAAAGCGTAAACTAAAACTAAATTAATGGTGTTAACTTGTGGTTGATGACTGAGAAACATTAACATTTAAAATGGATAAAGTTTCAAAATAAAAACAAAATTCAACTTTTGTTTATCCTTTAAACTTTAAAGTTTACAGCTTTCATCGAGATTCGAGAAAACTCATCTGTCATTTGTTCATTTCTGTAATAAACTTATCCATAGAAATCCGTACTTAGAACTTGGAACAAAGAAGGCATGTCGAATGTCGATGGAAGAAGATCAAATCAACAAAACATTAAAGGAAAAGACTAATTACTCATTTGTTCATTTTTATTATCCTTTTGCTTACCTGAGCTGCCATTTGGCAAGCTGTCAAAATCTCAATTAAAATTAACGCACTACACAATACACACGCACGCACTACTTGTTACTTGTGTTGTGAGTTGATTCTAATTTTGGTGTTTTAAATGATATTTGATTTTTAGCTCGTGTGTGAAAATGTGTATAAAAATACAACTATGTGGTTTAATTGTGCTTTAGTTGTCTATATAAAGTTAAAATTAAAATTGTGCTCTACTGATGAAAAGCATTTAGAATTTACAGTTAGAGCCAAAACAGAGAGTTACATATACAAATGTATGAATGTTTGAAATGCTTTCCCTTTTTGTTTGTGTATTAATAATAAATAATAATGTTGGTTATTTATCGATTTGTGTAAAAAAAGACTGTCATTTTACTTTCTATTCTTCCGGATGCGTCTACAGTCGACAGTCCTTAATAAATAATTACAAAAGCTGTGACTGTGGGTGAATTGTGAATTGAGATGAAATCCGACACGTACTGCTCGGTAAATATTTACTAGGTACTCATTGTACATTGTATGGAAGTATGTAATTGTGCATCCCATAAATACAAAATTCAAACAGCATGTCGACTGTCAACTGTCAAGATCTTCACATAAAGATCTTTTAAAACTCTCAGTTTCTTGCTTATTGTAAATTGTAAAACTTGTGACAATTACGAGATCTTTTTGTTATAAAACTTTGTTTTTTTTGTTTAAAACACATTGAGCCCATTTTCATTAATTTTCAACAAACAAATGACAGTGAAATGAAAACCGCAGCACTTTTACTTGCAATATTTCATAGACGCCTGTTCTGTTCTGAAAGATTTCACACTGAGTATACTGAGTACCGAGTTTATACTGAGTTCTGAGTATACTGAGTAAAGAGTAAACAACGAACAATAGGAAGTTTACGTGTGTATTTGTTGATTTTTAAAAGATAGGTAGGAATTCTATTCCCATACTGCACATTTCGCATATTGCACATCTTCATCTCCACCACTTTTTGTACCCCGTTAAAAGTTAAAATCTCAATTATTCAATGACAATTGGTAATGAACAACAGCTGTATGTGGTGTGTGGTAGGTGTTAGTTTTTCTTATTCAGTTTCTCTCGTCACTTTACTCACTTATTTAACAAAACTGTTGAATTCATCAATTGTACAATTGTAAGTACAAAGTACAATGTACACTTTCTGCTGCGATTTTCACATTCATTCATTATTCAGTATTCTTGTTTAAACAAATTATAGTATTATTTGCCGTATCAGTTGGTAGTTGAGAAGTGACAATTCACTAGCTCACTATTTTGAAGAACGGTCGCCCATTCTTTTATTACAAAATGAAAAGTATTTACTTAGAAATCCAACTTTTTATTTCTGTCTTTATTTTAGTAAAATGTACCATCTTCATAATAAAATGCTGTGAATGGCTTGAATTTTTATTAAAAATGTATAAGAAAGGTATTATTACTTCATCCAAATTTATAGCATGTATGATGATGAGTAAATAATAGAACACAAATAGCAACACTAGAACATATGTTTTAACATTTATAGTTAGTAACATTAAGTTAATTCAATATGCAGAAAAACACAGTTCTCTTGAAAATCAAGTTTTTAAAAAGGTAATAATTGAAGAAAGAAAGAAACATGATTTACTTTATAAAGCCTTCATTCTTAAATTGTATTAGTCAACATATTTAGATACTTGTAGATCTCACATGTAGTCTGGTGTATGGTCTAGATTCTATAGATACATTTTCTATATACATATTGCTTATGTTTCTTCTTTCCTCACTCATTAGCTTATCATTCTTCAAAGGAACACTTGAACTGATCTTTCGTTACATTATTTATTTCATGTTCAGTGAGTTGATGTTTCATATTTCATGATTTGTTGTGGAGTTTATTAGACTCGTTATATTTTTATACTTGAATGCCTCCAGAACATAATAAGACTGTAGAGACCATAATAGATAATAGTAACTAGTGTATTGACACGAATGTGCAAGGTGTTGTGTCCATTATGTATCATGTATGATGCATATGTACAATGTACAGCACATTGGCATTATACAAAATACAAAACAAAACACACCATTTCTACAAATAACTTTGCACCGGCATTCATGTGAGTTTTGAGTTTTGAGAAAGAAAGATGATAAAAAATGATGTGTTGTCATATATTTTATATTTTTAACATCTTTATACTAGCTGCTCCGCTGAACTTTCAATATAATCAAGTTTTTCAACAATATCAAATATCAGTACCATTTAAAATGTAATACAAGTAGCTGAGAGAGGTAAAATAATCCTCCTCTCTCATCTCTCAACGACCTAATACCTAATATCTAATATTTAAAGAGCAAAACATTAGCCATTAGCATTAGCGTTGGCCATTAGCTATCAGCTATCCTCTAGAGTGTGGAGTTTAGAGTCAAGAGAGATGAGAAAGTAAAGAAAAGTAAAGACATCTTTTCTTAATATGACACTTGGAACTTGGAACGACGCGTAAAGAGTAAATAATATCGATGACATGATACTTTTATTATAATGATCGATATGTGAAAACAACAGTATACAGTATACAGTATAATATAAATAATAAATGATACTGGTAATAATTCTTACTTGCTTTCTTTTATCTTTTACCTTTTATTCATCTACTCTTGAATCTTCATTCTGTCTCTACCTCTTGAGTGATGGACCATGAGCGATCAGACTGAACAAATTATCTATGTACATATCTATTCATGTGGTTAATTATGTGCATAATATACAACATACATGCATAATTTAAATGTCTGTATATCTGTATATGTATTTGCACCTAATGTAAAATGATACATTTACAGTTTATATATACTTTTATATTTTATACACATTCTAAATTCCAAGTTTGTAGTCTCTAGTCAATGTCATTTTAAATGGCAAGCTCATAAACTTTTTTACACATGTTTAATACAAACGGCAAGAGGCAATAAAAATACTTGTACACATGTAACTAGAATCTAGAGATATCTACAAAAGAGCATTTGTTGAATTTAGGATTTGAGGCTACAAGTACAAATACCAAATAAAGAATTTTTTCCGGTGTTTAAGAAAAGAATAAAAAAAACCTTGAATACAAATACAAATACATATAAAATATAAAATACAAAGTTCATTCTCCTCTCTTCACTCTCCACTCGTCCACATTCACCATTTACTATTTACTATTTACTATTTACCCATACAGAATCGTCTGTAATAATAATTGCTCATTTGTAACCTGACCATAATAAAGAAACAGATTTGCTACCTGTGGACTGCAGTAATATCCCGTGCGAATGTAAACTAAACAGTACAAAATTTCAAGTTTTACTATGTTTACATTGTACATGAGAAGGTAAAAATGTGTGTCTGCTGGTTATTTATTTATTTATTATTTATTTATGAACCAACAAACCAAGAAAGTAAATTCTGAAACATAAGGAACACAAAACAGACAAAAGTAGCTACTAGTAGATGTATAAATTCTATTCATATCTCACTTCTCTTTTCTCACACATTTGTCTCATTTCCCTGGTTTGCACAGCATATGCCATATGTACATAGTACATTGTACATACTACATACATTACAATTTACCATGTGCGTGTACTTTGTACGATACAAATGCTCACAGTCAGTAGTCAGTACACAGTATGCGGAACAAAGTTTGCAATAATATTATATATTACATCTTATATACATAGAGCCAAAATGTTGGACAAGTGTGAGGAGAGAAATAGAAGATGAAAAATTGACGATCTCAGTTCAGCTTAACTCAGCTCTTCTCAATTCTCAACTCAGCTCAACTGCTCATCAAATATCAGTACTTCATAGTGTGAAACGAACCGAGAAGAAAACCAAAGTGGGGAAAATAAAATTTTACATGCTGTAACTACAATGCACAAAAAGTATTCGTACATGATATATTTATATTTTATATCAAATCCTATATAGGTTTATGTACTATGTACTATCTATTATCTATAATGGAACAGTTATGATACATGTCTGCCTATAATAATTTCTACATTACTTTGTATTTTGGATGTATTACTATCATTACTTTTGAGTTTTGAGTTTTGAGCTTTGAGAGAGATGCATATACGTGCATGTGTATGTGTATGAAAGGAACGAAAGGATGGTGTGAGTTTTAATAAACAAAACAACATAATTTATGGAATAAAGATGTCTTGATACATATAATATAATATATTATATATTTATATTTATACGCACAATAATATGTACAATGTACAACGTACAACTTGCAATATCTAGATATACAATTAAACTACAGTCGTTACTTCTCTGTACTCTGTACTCTGTACATTGTACATACTATTATTATTATTATTATGATTCTTCTTGTACTCCTTACCTATAGGAACCAAAAAACCAAACCAATAATATAATGAGCCACCCAAATCTTCATCATTATAATTAATACTCGTTCTATATCTGTATATCTTCACTGTTCAGTGTTCAGTATGTATATATGTATGTATACTTTATATGTACGATGCTGTGTACTATTTACATGGGCTTGTGCACTATATGTGAAAATAAATAGTATCATTTGCTATGTACTTTTTCTGCCTTCTGCCTTATCATCTTTATAAATGCTATCATGAAACCTTTGAAGCCGCAATGTGCACAGTGCACAGTACAAAATACAAAACATATTATGGATACATATATCATATAGTTGTATGTATGTGGAATGTGGATCTTCACTAATGAGCTTTATAAGTGACGAACTTTTTGTGGGGTAAAAAATTAGTTTTTCTGTGCAGCGGTTTCATTACGCATTAAATGTAGATGCAAGTATAAAGTATAAACAGACACATCTTATTTACGGGAGTAGTGGTACACATTACACATGCATCTATATTCTATATATACAGTACATGAAAGATCTACATGTATGTACATTGTACATAGCTGCATCTTGTAAGAATTGATGGCGAGACGGCAAAATGAGAGAGGTGAGAGAATTGAGGATTGATGCCAGCGGAACGGAAAGAAATCCTCTTCAATTGAATTGAATCGAAAGCTTTTTTTTTTCTTTCGTTCCTTCTTTCTTTCTTTCTTTCTGTTTCGTTTACTTTACTTTTTTGAGCATTTTACCTGTACCTTTAAGATTTTTTTTCAGTCACGTGAGAGCACACGAACGAAGGCAGGTCTTCTCCTTTTGTCTTCTTCCTTGATCGTCTTCTTGGTCATATTTGTCTGTTTGTTCGCTCATGCCATTGGCCTCTCTTCTTCAGTACTTGTGCTTTTATCGGACAAACCAGACCAGTCCGATTAATTCAGTGGGTCAAATTCCAATTAAAAAGTGTGGACAAGTGTGCTCCGAATTCTGAACCAATATCCGTTATTTGTCATTTGTCCTTCACCCTTCCGTTTTCTGTTCAAATTTCTGTGCTTTTGCCATAATAATTAAAGTTAGCTGAATTAGAATAAATAATTTAACATTAGACTACAAGCTAAAGTTTCATAGTTAGTATTTTTATTATTTATTATACACTAATCATTTCAAAGTAAACAATCAAATTACTGTTACAATTTACAATTTACAATCATGTGTAACCTCTAGAGTCTCGAGAAATTTAATACAAACGTTTTTTGTGCATTTTGCTGGATATCCAAATTACACTGAAGAGGAAGTTAATGAAGTCTGCATAAAAAATCTAAATGCTCTACATAATACATCAATATAATATGAGCGTAAAGTAAACAATACTTTAAACTGGAATCACACAGTACTGATGATTTTTAAGGTCAACAGTTTGTGTCCGTTCATCATTATTACATATGTACATGCTCAATATCAAGCCTTCCCTTGTGATTAGTGATTCATTACTGTGAACAAAGTTTCTTGTTTCTTGTAAAAAATATTATACTGGAGTGATTTAAAGTGATTGTGTTTACACTGCAGTTTTGGATTGTGGATTGTGGATGAATGAACAATGTCAAAGAAAATTATAGATTAAAGTTAAACATGTAATGGAATTTTCAAGTACACATCAGCTGATATTTTGTATATCAGCGCATAGTGCATAAATGATAAAGTGTAATAATTTCCTTTCAAACAAAAGCAGTGTTCAAGTATAATAATAAAAGAGAGAGATTGAAAATTGAAATTCACAAAAACAACCTTTTCCGTATTGTGCATAATGTATTAGTTCCAAGTTGCAATATTATAGCAATTTAATAATAGCCCAAGAGGAAAATAAAAACAGCACGATTCTCAATTCTCAATTAAACTGACAGCAAGTTCAATCTCTAATCTCACATCTCCACGTTCATGACAAGCTGCAAAGCATGATGATTATGATGATGAATCATACTACACGTTGTGTTTTTTTCCTACATCAAAGAATGTGAGATACTGTGATTTTTTATACGACTAATGTGAGATTATGCATGGAGAAAAAGGAATGAAAAAGTGTAATATCTTTACTCTGTCCTTTGTACACAATGTAAAATAGTTTTTCCATGTAAATAATTAGAGATTTTTTTCATATCGAGTATCGACTATCGATTGTCGACACACATACACTCCCAGTTGCCAATTACCAGGATTTAAGATTGGAATTGTAAAGAAAAAAAAGAAAAAGTGAGAAAACATACACATACTATTATTACATAGTAAATGGCTCATGTTGAAAATGGGTCAACGGACAAGATCAACGGAAAGCATGACGATAAATCCAACTACGCGAGATGGACAGTGCAATAATAAAAGTCCAATAGTAAAACACTGTCAAATAGATAATAATAATAACAATAATAATACTAATAAGAATAATAATACCACTAATTACGCTAAAAATTACTCATACGGGATGTGGGATTTAAATTCCGAATCCAATTCTGAATATGGCCAAAATAAGACAAAGGAAGAGTGTGCAGTTGCAAGTTTACAATCCCAAGTTGATCGTAACTACAATGACAATCACACTTCTTTTGCCTTTCACACGTACACAAAATCAGCAACAGCAGCAAAATCAGCAGCAGTTAATGTGGATGAAAAAGAACATTACTTCAATAATAGAACTGCAACTGTAAATGTAAATGTTAATGTTAATGTAAATAATACTAAAAGTAGTAAAAGTAGTAGTAGTAATAATATTCATGATGATAGTTACGTTATTCAATGGAAAAAATCACGGCGGAACTTTAACAAGGTGATTGTCAATAGTAATGTCGTGACTTCCCCCCAAATACAAATGCAAATGCAAATACAAACACAAACAGAAAAACAATCAAACTCTCGTTTTCATTTCCATCGTCATTCTCCTCCTCCTCTTCCTTCCACCTTCTTTGTCTCTCACCTGTCGTTCTTACTCTTCCTATCACTCTTTTCCATAGTCAGTTTTACATCACCATGCTCCGCCACAATGAAAACGACGATGACAAATTTACCCCTGTCGAGACTGCACCAACCGGCCAAACCCTTGAACAACAACAACAATAATAATAATCCTGCTTTTTTCCCACATGTGAGAAGAACGAGAGTAAAACGTGATTTACAACCAATACAACAACAATTACCATTACAATTAGATAATAACACTACCCTTGTCAACAACAAATTAATTGGTAGTAGTAAAATAAATGTTGAGGTTGATCCTGTTCGCCTTTTAAATGAAACTGTAAATGCAACTGGAAATGATAACAAAAATGTTAATAATTCTGGTAAAAATCAAAATCAAAATTCTGATGTTGACTCATCAACTCCCAAATTATTTTTGCATCAAATCAACAACTTTGACACTGCATCTTCTTCAGAGTTTCAATGTCGAGGAAATCGTAAAGATTCAAAATGTGACATGACAGCATCACCTCCTTCCTCTACTTTGACGTCAACTTCTTCATCTCCAATTCCAGTTCCGGTTGAAGAAGTAATACCGCGAGCGGAAGCTCTTATACAGGAAAATCCTAATAAAAGTAAACAAGTTTATCAACCAACAATTTTACCTCGGTGGAATTCTATCAAAGCTAATAAAAATGAACAAAATACTAACAAAGAAAAATCCATCTCCAATCAAAAGAAAATCAGTAGTTCAGAAGAACAAAAGGATAAAGATAAAAAAGAAGTTGAGAAAAAGCCGATTTTAGGTCCAATTCGTATCTTCAAATATGTGAGTCATCCGGATGAACTAAAAGATCTAAAATTGAAAAAACGACTAGAAGAATCCTCCACAGAAAATTCACTAGTTCCACAAAATGATAATGAAAAATATATTGTGGGTAGTTTGGAAAATTCCGCAGGGGTTGATGTTGACTCCACCACAACAATTTCTTCTATTACTTTGTCCACTTCTCGTGAAAATCAGAACAACAATAACAACAATATTAATAGCGGTAGCGGTAGTAAAGAGAATGAACTAAGTAAAGAAAAGAATGACAAGTCCTCCAGAGAACTCGACTCATATGAAAAGAATGAGAGAGAAAGAGAAATTTCAGGAGAATCAAAAACACACACACTCATCCCAAATTCTTATTTTGATAGTCAAAGTCATGAGGAAAAATCAAAGTCGAGTGAGAACAAAGAAAAAGAAAACGACTCCTCAAGCAGTCAAACTTTAAATTCTGGACAAAATTACTCTGGCTCAAGTGAGACGAATGGAACGAAAATAATGGTGAATGGAACTTTAGTGGATCCAGCGGATGGTTTCCGTCCACGCCGTTCTCCCTTCAGACCTCATTGGCAACGAGATAAATTACACACACAACGAGCTGCTCTATATCAATTAAATTCTCCGCATCCTCATCCCCATCAAAATCCACACCTACATCAGCACCATCACCAACATCCACATCCAAATCAACACCCACACCAACATCCACCCAGACATGGAGAAAACCGAAACCCATTCGTTGATCCTCCGCCTCCAACAAAAATCCAAGTTCGTCCAGTACAACTACAAACACAACCACAACCCCAATCGCAATCAGGTCAACCTCGACCAATCCCAGTTGTTGCCATTCCAGTTCCAGTTCCAAATCGGGATTTTTTGCACGGACCTCCATCACAATCACCATCTCTCTCGCCATCTCCTCCTGATGCAGAGTCTCCAGAAGAACAATCCTCATTCCGAATGCCAAGTTTCCTCTCCCCCAAAAAAAGGAAGAAGCGACCCCGACCACCCAAGCATCAACACCAACACCAACATCAACACCCACATCCTATTCCTATTCCTGTTCCACATCCACAAGATGGCAGAACCGCTGCAAGTGGACCCCACCATCGTCCAGTACCTCGACCACCTCCCCCGGGTCGAGGAGGTAGACCTGGAAGACCTGGAAGACCAGGAAGACCAGGAAGTGGCCCCGTTCCCTCTGTAATGCCCCCACCCCGACCTCGACCTCATCCCCCAAACCGAGGACCACCCCCTCCCCCTGGGGCAGGAAGACATAATTTAGGCCCTATTCCAAACAATGGAAATGGTGGAGGTCCACTCCCACTCCCTTTGAAATCTCCATCCCCTCATCAATACACCTACCCCAAAAATGCAGCGAATATCCAAGACATCCTTTCCTACTTTCAACAGGAGGAGAATGAAATCCCTGGATCTGATTCCCATCCAAATTTGAAGCCACACGGCTCATCTCATCAAGGTAACTTTAATACGGCAGCAGCAGGAAGTGGAGGATTAAACGGGGGTTTTTCGGACGAACTCCGAGAAATCCAAGGCTCTCTATTGAAGGACATTCGACAGTTTGCAAAGAGACCAGCCCTGTTGGCTAGTGATAATGAAGTTAATGGGAATCACAACCATAATGATTATAATCATAATCATAATGATGAACCAGAACGAGAAAGAGAACGAGAAAGAGAACGACATCCACCGCCACAACAAAGAAAGCCAACAATGTTAGTTCCAAGTGGAGATCGGAAGCACAAACACTCTACTTATCAATCCCTGGATGACTCTGACTCTGACCCGGTTGATGAAATCTTCAACCCCAAGCCAAAACCAGTGAGGGAAATGGTGGATGTTCAACGGGAGAGAGAAAGAGAGGAGAGAGAACGAGAGCGGGAGAGGGAGAGAGAAAGAGAGAGACAGAGAGAACTTGAAAGAGAACGAGAACGGGAAAGAGAAATGGAAAAGGAGATGGAAAGAGAAAGAGAGCAGAGACAACGACAAATGGAACGGGAAAGAGAGGAGCGAGAGAGAGAAATGGAGAGAGAGAAAGAACGAGAACGGGAGAGAGAACGAGAAAAGGAGAGACAGAGACAAAGAGAAATTGAAGCTGAGAGGGAATTAGCTAGAGAAAGGGAAAGAGAACTTTCAAGGGAAGTTAATAGTGGGATTGGTAGGGACAGGCCTTACAGCAGCACCTATAATTTGGATGATGGTAACTACGGGCTCAAGTATCGTCCCACAAGGAGAAGGAATAAAAATCGACCGAATAGTGATGGCTGGAGAGGTGGTGACAGGTATAAGGAGAACTATCGAGGAGATGCTGTTGAAGAGGGTACGACTACGACTGAGGATGAGTACAGTAAGGAAGAAGAGGAGAGAGAGAGGGAAAGAGAACGATACTATAGACAAAAAATGAAGGATGAGGGCTACAACTTGAGCGATGAACGAAGGTAACATAAAAAATAAAAATCATATTATCATTTTTCATGCATAAATAAAAATTCTAATCTAAGCTTTTGCCATCTTAAAAGATGTAAAAGATATAAAGAATTTGTAAATGAAGCTTGTAAAAAATCTAATTAATAACTTTTTTACTTTTCCAGTAGACCCATCGAATCTCCATCCCATCATCATCAGTCCCACTATCAAAATGAACCCTACCGAGTTTCACAAAATACTCACAAATCCCATCGTCACAAAGGTGAGAAGACTCGACATCACGGGCACAACAAGCACTACAAAAAGGGTCACAAATACTCTGGTGGTAGTGGGAGTACACAAAACTTTAGACATCGCACTCGAGACCGAGAAAGAGAAAGAGACAGAGATCGACATCCATCAGCCTCCGTCCCAACACCCTCAACACCTCTACCAGCATCCACTGAAATGAGTTCATATCCCCCCACAAGACATGCCATTCTCAATCCCATGGATGCAGCCTACTACAGACAAAGGAATAAACCCATCGTTATCAAACGTCCCTATTCCCCTTACCGTCCAGTGGATGTCAAGAAAGTTGAGGAGGAGAGAAGAAACCAGGACAAATATTGGAACTCTGTAACCACCGTCAATGTTCAAGAGCATCCACCTCCCAAAAAACAAGGACAAGGTGGACATGGCCATCACCAACGTCAAAATCAAAATCAACATCAAAATCAACATCAAACTCCACACCAAAGTCAAAGTCAAAGCCAAAGCCAACACCATCAGCAGAAACACAGTCACAACCATCCTCACAGCAATCACAAAGCAAAACCTCATCGTCATCGTCAAAAGACGAGTGATAATAAAATCCAACCGTCCTACACCGTTCAACAGGCACCCCTACAAAAACATTATCACTACTATACAGTGAATCCACCTGTTGCTCCAATGCAAAGTGTAAATCCAAATCTAAATCAATATCCTCCAAGAATAATTCCAACTACAGCCAAAACGAACCGTTTTACAAATGATATAAATAACAGTCCCGAGGATGATGATATTTTAGAGATTCATACTGGAGCTGGTCTCGGGGATGTGGCAACCACGCCGATTTACCCGTATTCCGTGGACAGGGAGAAGAAGGCTCGTCTTCAAAAAATGTACATGCAATACCTCCAAAATAAACTACAGGCTCAAGCGGAATCCATTAATATGTTTACAACCCCCAGTCCACCTCTACCTGTAATGTCCATGCCCAACGTCCTGTCTATCGTCCCAGCTGCAACTGCAACTGCAAGGCCAAAGAGACCCATGAGAATGAAAATCCACATTTATCCAAATGACCAAACTCAGGTTTATTCCTCAGGCGGATCCACAGATCCAGGTCGAATCAGTAGTTTACATCATCCTCAAGTCAACATTAATCCGTATCTCAGCCCTAGTAATAAAATGTTCCAATCTTCTCTCACCTCCTCTGATATTCATCGATCTTTTGGACATTTTAGTCCATCACCAAGCTCTTCTATGAATATCATTCATCCTCAACAAATCATTCCAGCTCAAACTATGTTAAACAGTCACGGTGGTAATAGACAGACGATAAGGGTTGGTGGTGTTAATGGTGGTGGTCCAAGTTCCAGTTCCGGTTCTCAGAGTAATTTAAATGTGGATAAGAATAAGAATCTGGTCCTCCATCTACATGTTCATCGGAGGAATGGAGTGGAGCATGAAACTGATCAAATGGTCATGTCAGGATCAGAAATTAAAACTTCGACGGTGAAACCTCTAACTTATGAGTAAGTTTTATTAGTTATTATTTATACTTTATACTTTTATTTCATCTTTTCACAGTAAAACTGTTCAATAATAAAATACATTACACATTTTGATTTTTTTTATGAATTTTAGTGATATTTACCAAACTTCAAATAGTGAAAATGTTCATGTGGCTCAAAGGCCCTCGGATAATTTTAGTCAGCAGCAAAATGAGGCAAATGATGACCAACAACAACAACAACAGCAACAAGATCAAGAGCAACAGTCCAATCCAGAAAATACACAAATGACTAGACGATCTTTAACAGTGGACAGAATGGAAGCGGTAGACAGTGACAAGAGTTTGTCCATGGAACTGCCCATTCATGAAAATAAAATCCATGATGTTTTAAGCACTCTTTTGAAACTCAGGGATTAAACTTGACACTGGACATTTGAAATTTGACATGCATACGAAATACGAATTATTAGTGAGTAAATTATAATGTACTAAATAAATGAAACTTATTATGGGTATCTAATATGTGTGTTATGTATAATGTATAATGCATAATGTTTAATTTTATGTGTGTATGTAATAATTTTTTTATAGGTATGAGTTTATTTGTGTTTTGTATTTTGTATGAAATATGAAATTATTGTGTTTCCAGTTATTTCCAAAATGGAATCCAAAAATATGTTTCTGTCTTTTCATATTCTTCAAGTATGTGTTTTTACTGTGTTTTTACGTACTCGTAACGTCATTAAAATTACATGTTGATGTAACTAGGTAGTAAAAAGTAAGATATTGTGTAATTAATTATATTTCGAAATGTATCAAAAACCTTGTACTTTATTTGTATTGTATTTTGTATTATAATGTGTTAATTAATTTGTTTATAAATACTTCCAAATGTGCAATTTATGATATAATGGGATGCTCACAAAATGTACGTAGTGTGTATTGTAAAGTGTGTAATTTTTTTGTTTCGTAATTATGATAATTAATTGTTATTTTTTTTAAGCTCGGGCTACATGTTTTTCTTTGTCTACGAAAACCACACACATTTTAATATACACGAAATAAAATAATGTGCAATTTTATTTTTACTAAAAAATCCTGTTTTTAACTTATTTATGAATTTCATTCCAAATGAAAAATGGACGCTTTAGCATTCAGCAGTTTCTGTTTGCTTTGTTTTCAGTATGTATGCATATACATAGCATATGCGGAGGTTGTCTAAAAACTGATTGAATATGAAATATGATAAAAGAAAATCAAAAATACTTACACTCTTATTTTTATGAAGCAGTTTTTTAATTTTTTTTTAATTCAAATACGTTTTGTATTAGCGAAGAGTATTACAACAAGTTTTACTGTACAACAAGCAACGAAAATGTATAATAATAGCAGTCAAAAAATAAACAGGGG
>JABASP010002292.1:0-21250 GCA_019776565.1 Sminthurinus signatus | reverse complement strand
AGTTTGAGCGGTACAAAGCGGCCTCTTATCGAGGTGGGATCTTCCCAGATGAATACGAATACGATGAGGATGACGATGGCTATGATGAGGATGATGAGGAGGAATTGGCTGCACTCGGACTGGGAGCAAAAACGAGTGGGACGAGTGAAACGGACACAAATGTGGAGGACACCACTACGACCCCACACAAACACTCCAACATTCAACAATACATTGACTTCCTCATGGGACGTCGACGCTCCTCCGCCTCTGCTTCTGCCTCTGGATCCGGTTCCGACTCGGCGTATTATTCCTATAAAAATTCACCTCCTCATTCCCGAAATGACCGAGCAGAGGAACTTCACTTTTAAACATATTGTTGAGTTCATTGTTGATACATATATATATATTATAAAATTGATATTATCGATTATATGTATTTCGAATTTTGAATTTTGAACATTCATCGAGTTGTGAAAAATAACATGTAAAAAATAAATGTATAGTGTGCAGAAAGTGGATTGTAAATTGTAAATAAGCTTAGAATAGTTGTGTGTGTGTGTATAATGATAATGCTAATTATTATTGATGATGAAACAATTTATTATAATGTGGAATGTTGTACAATTTTTAAATTTTTACTAATCTCCTATTTATCGCTAGTCCGTTTCATTATAGTTACTTATTAATTAATTATTTGTCGCTACCATTTTTTATCATGAAAATATTGTTAAATATTAAATATTAACGCTCATCGACTGCCAAGTATTTACTATTTACCAGTAAAAAATATTATGTAAAAAAATGTAAAACGTAATGCAATATCATCATTTGTTTTTTTGTACATTTTGTATCAAGTTATGAATCGAAAATCGAAATAAAGGAAAAAAAAACAAATGACATTTTTTAAATATCAATGGAATTTACTTTTTGAGTTTTTTTTTAAATAATTGCATCAAATTCCAAATTCATTGCTTATTTATTATTTATTATTTCAACTTTACAACTTTCTTAAATGGATTCAAAATTTCTAGAGTAAATCCCAAAATTGCTAGAATAATTCCACTCCAGAAAATCCAAACAATAGATTTTATAATATCATCCTTGATGGTTATTACAAAATGTCCATCCATGGACAGTTTTTCATCAATTTGTTTATGAATATTCAAAATTTCTGTTTCATTTTCAAATACTTTTTTAAAAAGTCTGAGAGCATAAACCGCCTCGAGATTTTCCCGGACTGAGGTCAAATATTGGAAAATTCCACCGGTTACAAAAAAAGGCATGGTTGTTATGGGAACATCTGCATTTGGCAGGTTGAACTGTGCAACATATGGGATTTTATAAAACTCTGCTTGGGTGAGATAGAAATGTCGTTGAAAAAGCCTTGGGAGGACTTTGAGATAACTAGTGGCGTCATCTCGATTGGTGAAAATGGCGGATTTATCCCTATTCCAAATTTTCCGAGCATCCGAAGCATTTTTAATGGCTAGGATATTTGGATGTAAAATACTGTGATTGCCCAAAAGCTCATAGTCCCTCCTCAGTTGTTTTTCTGTCCATCCTGTAAACCTTTCCTCAAAAGTTAGGATGTGATCATCGTGTCGCCAAATGGTGTAGTTTTCTTCAAGGAGATTGTACAGATTTTTCGGGGAGGTAGAAACAATTGGGACTGTTTTAAAACTCTGGAGTTTACACATGTAAAAGAGGCTGAGGAAACAGGAGAGGTAGATCCAGGCGAAATATAAAAGGTTTTTAAGAGGAGTAATTTTTCTCCCTGTATTTTTTTCTCCCTGTGGCAGTGGTAGAACATGATTTAACAGTGGAGAAATTAAAAGGAGAAAAATGTATGAAAATACAAGTTGATTTTGCTTCTGATTTTCTTTTCGGCTTTGGTTTTCATTTGGTAAGGGCATTAAAATTTCCACAGTATCCACATGACAACGAGTCTGATTTTTATAAAAATGAACAATTTTCACACCGACACAAATCCCAAGAATAAGAGTGAATAGAAATATCCATGATTCATCCAACAGAGGGCGTTTTAAATCCATAAAAATTCCCACCAAATCCTTGTCCTCCTCCATATTTTCACTGTAGTAGAGAACGTGGGAATCAAATCCGAGGAGAACATCATTACTGATTGGAGAATATTTGTCCATGTAAGCGGCGGGAATGAGTGAGCCAAAATCACAAGAATTTGGCTGATCAGCAAAGAAAGCTATTGTAAAATTTAGTATTTTTCCAAGATCATACATCATTTTGAGTTGAGCTACTCCTGGATCTCCACTTGAGAAAATATCCTTCATCTCCAAATGATGAAAATCCTCCATTTTAAAATTTGGTAGTGTTGAAACACCCCAAACAAATATTTCACTGTCGTGGAAATTCTTCCGCTTGGCTTTTAACTCTGATTGAATTTTACTCCAATCCTTTGATGAAAATAAAGAAAGAGAGGCCAAGCTCAACATGTCTATACAATGCAGAATGTTTTTACCACACTTTGAACGAAACTGATACAGACTTGGAGAAACCATATCTTTTTGATCTATAAAAACTATATTAAAATTTAATTTTACTTTCTGTGATGGTTCTGCTTTAGTTTTTGCATAATAATTTAATTGCAAAATGAAAAAGTTGTAAGGGAGTTGACAAAGATTGGTGATCCTCCTGTAAAAAGGAGGTGGAGATAATTTCAATGCCCACATGAGAATAAAAATGTCCACACGTTTGTTGAAATTATGATCATAATTCAAGTGTCTAACTGGTCTCACCACATCCCAAACAGAAAATCCAGACGGAATGGCAAAATACACAAAACAATTTCGGCTCAATTTACGAGCATTTATCCAGCGATTGTATCCATCCCTCGTCCAAATTTGAAAGGTAGTGAGAAAAGTATCAAACGTTTGTTCCTCTTCTTGTCGGCTTGCTCTTGTACTCGAAAGATGTAGAATTTGTTGAATGTCTCGACTCTTTTCTGGAGCTTTCTCCACATCCACAAAAATGAGGAACTGACAAGCAGCCAAACTACTGAGGAAATCTCCAAGTTGAGCTTTATTTTCAATGTTACGGTCCTTTGTAACAACAGGCTTAAAAAATAAAAATATTAACAAGAAGATGAGTAGTGAAAGTATAGAAATGCCCAGCATTTTGAATTTTCAAGTTAAAAATTCTTGGGAAAATATTATGCAAAAGCTTTCTTCATTAGTTGTTTAGATTATATAATGAAATTTGTAATGCGTGAAACATTTTTCCCGTCGATCGTCAACCTTCTCCAGTCTCCAGTCTCCAGTCTGAATTACACATTCTATAATTGCACCTTTTACTCATTCATAATTCATAATGCTCATAGTCTCAAAATTTTGGAATTATGATACACGCACTTTTTTCCACCGCAAGTTGTTCCAATAAAAGAAATGGTGGACAAAAGAAAAAAAAGTAGACTCAAACGACATTGAACAATTGTCATGTAAACTTTTTGTAAAAAACTACAAAGGAAGAAATAACAATGAAAAAAATAAATAGTACTTCTTTTGTACCTTTTGTATTTCATTTTATATTTTTTATGTTCACAAAATTGTAGATGTAAAAAGACCAAAGATTTTGGCCTTTGCACGTGTTGTCATAGTTTTCAAGTTTCTCAGTTTCAAGTTCTTAGTACTTTTTCTCCAATTTACAGGATGTATTTGTATTATGTATTATGTATTATCATGCGTCATTTGCATGACTAAAAGTTTTGACATATTCAATATTTGTGACACGATCTGTTCACAACCCTTAGAAATTTACAATTGTACACATCAAGTAAATAGTTTCAGGAGCGGGAAAAATGTTTTCACTAAATACATTCTGTAATATTCTCCCATGCTGAAGTCTGTAGTCTACTCTGTGACTGCTTCCATATACGCATATGATCAGAATGTATCTTCTACATTCTACATTACATTTTACATTCAACACTCACAACTAAAGAAGAGCACTGTTCCCATGCTGCATGTTGTATGCTGTTGTACGCTTTACGCTATGCTGTGAGCTGTGAGGGAAGTTGAGACGAGAAGGAAGGGAGCATTTTGTGGCGCAATTCTGATTCTCATTCCATTCTACACACTACCAACAACCACGTAGCAACCAAAATATTTTACTCTGTGAAGAATAGTTGTGAAATCCTTATATTTCATACAAATTGAATAAAAATATTAAAATTATTAACTTTTATTATCTGATGCATTCAGCATTACCTGTGAATAAAATAATTGCAAAGTTTCAAACTGTCAACAGTCACCGTATTAAAAATTGAAGGTACTGAAAAATCAAAAACTGAAAAGAACCGCTCAACCATTGATTATCAATTGTCGAGTTTCAAGTGTCGAGTGTCAAGTGTCGAATACCAATTGTAATTGTAATTATTTGTAAAGAATCAAACCATACAATACAATTGAGAAATACTTGTCTGTATTTTGTCTGAACTAAACAGTAATTCTCAACCTTATTTAATAAACTAAAAAACCTAAGGATAAAGATAAAAGATAAAAGACAAAACTATCCCTTGTAAAACCAAACCAAAACAAACATTAAAACAAAGAAGGAATCAAAGTATCAAGTATCAATATTTGATATTTATTGCCACGTGTCACGTGTCAAGCTGATTAAGTAAAGACTAAAGACTAAAGACGCAAGACGCAAGTACAAGTCAAAAGTTAATCAAACATCAACCAGATCAGTCATTACATAAACAAATAAATACATAAACAAATAAACAAACAATTAAATTCATCATGATGGAAGTAGAAGTACAACCCATTGACAACAACAACAACCACCACAGTGAGCCAGAACGGCGGAATCCTTTTTCTCAACAACGTGATGATGAAGAGTCCGGTGTACCCAGGAAGAAATTTGAACCCGATAGTAAGTACTGATTTACGGATTACTGATTACTGATTACTCTGATTACTAAAAAAACATTCACTTCATTGCATAGTATTTAAATACCTTTAGTTCATTTAACTCTTTGACTTTGTCATAGAGAGAGAAAGAGAAAAGGAGAAAAAGAGATGCAGCATGCTGTCTTTACATTTTAAATTTTACATTTATATTTCAACCTGAGAGTAAATAGTAAATATGAGTATGTAGTATGTAAAGAAGAGGCTTCGAGAAAATTTCCAAAACCTTTACCGGCATAATAATAATAATAATATAGCCTACGTGCGTATACGCTTTCAGAGCTCTCAGCTCTCAGCTCTCACATTTTCCTTCCTAGTTCATACAGCTGATCTGATGCGTAGAAGTGCGTGTATGCACAGTCCACAGCTTTACAGTATAAAGTATAAAAGCTATCACAACTACCCAAAAACTTTACTGTATACTTATGTCAGGGCACTGAAGTAAATAGAGCGGCCCTGACATAAGCATTAAGTAAATACAGTCACCTTTTTGTTCAAACAGCTTTGGCTTTTACATGCGTTCCTCTCAACTCTGAAAACTCTCAACGCATTTCCCCTATATAAAACTGTGGCTCTACACACAAAACACACACGCACCATATACAATGTTCCCCTCCTAAGTTGCAAGTATAGTGTATAAATGAAAATCTTCTACGATGCAACGATGCTACAACTGGCAGCAAGAGCAAGGGCTTTGTCCTGGAATGTACGAGAACAAAGTTCTCTACGTTCTATTTCCTTCTTTCCTTGTACATTGTACAATTTCCTTCTTTCTTTTTTTTACTTTTGCCATGTTTCTGCTATGTTCTCGTTCTCTCTATGACAATTTGATGGCGCTAAATGAAAGTAGAATGAGACTTTGTATTAAAACTGATGTATGATGTAACTGATGATAATGCTAATTTTCTATGTTTAATATTGACCATTTTGTTTTCTTTTCATTTCTTTGCAGTCCCACAGTTAAACTTTACAGCGGAGGAGTATGAAAAATATGAACGGATTTTTTGGCACTCTGAATTTAGAAAGTTACTTGAGGTAAAATATACGAAATACATTATACATAATACGAAAAAAAATAGATTACTAAGATTAATTTTAACCTTTTTTATTGGTACAAAATAAATGCATATTAAACGATGCGATAATATGATAGGTAATTTTAATCTTTTGTATTTTGTTACAGTTGGGAGATTACGATGGAGCTCTCCTTCGCCGGAAAATGTTGGAAAGAGGGTTTGAATCAAACTGTAGTTCAAATTCCAGAGACAATCAGAGTGAGCAATCCGAGGAGGATGAGACGGACCGCTGGTCCCACGTGGAGAATTCCTCAAGATCCTGTTCCTCAGAAAGAAGAGTGGAGAGTGAGATGGAGTTGGATGACTTTGATTATGACGAGGGCTATTACCCGGGCACTAACTACAGGGCTGGAAAATACAATCATCCCCTCCTCATTCCTGAAGTAAGTACACAAATAAGCACAAATAAGATGTGCAATGCCCAAAATTTTTATATTGTGTAAAACTTAAAGCTTTTAAATTATTCATTATACTTTTTATGATAACAATAATTATTTATTTTATTTATTTATTTATTTTAATTTTTGATTCTTGATTCTTGATTTTATAGATAATTGAGCACATCCTGAGTTTCCTCAACTGTCACAATGACCGGGATACGCTAGAGAATTGTAGTGAGGTGTGTGTGCAGTGGAGTCAAGCGGTGAAGGACAAACTAGAGCATTTTGCCAACAGTGACGAGGCCTTTAAAATCTCTTCAAAACTATCAAAACTGGGCCTCCTTGAGAACAAAGAAGAGTTACTCAAAGTCATTCCCAAATATTGCCACTGGTTTAATCTCAAACTCCCTCCCAAAAAGCCAGTCAAGATGGAAAAAGTGTTTAAAAACCTTGGGAGTAAAATGAAGGAGTTGGACGTCTCCTTCAAAATGGTGAATAAAAATAATGAGAGAAATACTTTTGCCTCTGTAAAATCCACATCAAGAAATAACAAGGGTAAAAATACTACTGACAATTCCAATTCGAATAGTGGCAATAACAATGAAAAGGAAAATGAAAATGAAAACGAAAATGAAATGGACATTGAATTAGAGATGGAGCGTCTGGGGGATTACATTGAGGAATTCTGTCCAAATCTAGAAGTACTCAAACTATCAAAATCCGCTCCGGCGGACGTTCCCGAATCCTTCTTCTCCCACAGTGAAAAGAACCGGCATCACTTCCTCCCCCTGAAGCAGATTGAAACCAGTGATTTCACAGAGTGGGATGATGCTCGTTCCCGCATCTTCCCACAACTCATCTCCGCCTCCCCACTCCTGGAATCCCTCTCCTTTGAGCACGAGAGTACAGAGCTCATCGTTCACATCCTCAGTCTCCTCGCCGCTCAGAATACGGCTCAACTAAATACTGGGAGGCAGACGGGGACGGCCGCCATTTTTGAAAATGGGTTGAGTCATCTCAAATCCCTGGAAATTACTCATTCAGACATGTCTGAGGAATTTATCATTTTTGCCCTGAAACATCGGTGGAGTTTGAAGCACCTGAAGATTGGTTTCGCTCCCTCGGTCTCCATCTTCAAGATCCGGGCTTTCCTCACTCATCTCCGGTATTCCCTCACCTCCCTCAGCCTCCTTTATAAGGGGAAGGAGGAGTATGAGAGTGCGGTTCCAATTGCGGACAACTGGGCCATTCCACTGTCTCTTCGAGAACTAAAGCATCTCGAGCTTTCTCCAGACGTCTATCCCAATGCCTGCAGATTCCTTGTGAATGCTCTTCAACTCCCCAATCTCAAATCCCTCAAGTTTGAGAGTACGATTTCCTGGGATGAAAAGTATTTTCATAGCATGTGGAATAATCAAAATGCACTTTTTAGTGTTGATACTCCGTTGAATCTCAGTTGTCGTTCCGGTTCTGGTTCGGGTTCTGGTTCTGGGTCGGCTGGGAGAAGAAATAGAAGTCGAAGTTTCACGAGTGGGATGAGGAGATGTGGAGCAAGTAGAAAAACAAGTGGGGATCAACAATGTCCGTGGAAGTTTGAGGAGCCGACTTTGGAAGTCCTGCACTTGTCCTGTGGAGCGATGGACTCCTCCATTTTTACTCAGACTCCGAATCCATTCCGAAATTTGAAGGAGCTCAAACTCAGTTGTCCCTCTATAAAAGTTATTCAGGAGATTTTCCTCAGACTGGGCAGTTTGGAAAGGCTGGAGATTGATGAATTGTATGAGACGAGCCACTGCAATTGGGGGGACTTGTTGACAAGGAAGGATTCTAAAGATATCATGCCCGTTGAGATGAGGAGACGACCCATCGTTTGGGATGAAGTACTCACTTTCCATAAGAAACCAGAGTATACACTCATGTACAGGATGAAGCCCGAGCCACTCAAAGAGACACCCGAAATACCGTCAATCCGCAATTTAAAGAGTAAGCAAAAAAAATGACAAAAATTCAATCATAGTTGTAAAATAATAATAATAAGACCATTTTTATTAATGATAAAATAAAAAGCAAATAAATGAAAAAATTAGTATAATATTTAAATTTTCATGAACTAATTGTTTTAGATTTAAAGTTCCTCAAGTTGGAATTCAAAAAGATGCGTCACTATGAAAAATTGAGTGATTTTGTCATCTTCCACGGGCTCGTCTATTTGAAACAACTTCAACATATTAAAATCAACAGACATGCTGTAAGTTGTAAAAAACGTTAAAATACTAAATTGTCAAGAGGTTTTTCAAAAGTGTAAAACTTGATACTCATTAAATAAATGAAATAGAATGTTGGAAAAATATTTTTTGTACAGTTTTCAGAGGAGGCGATTGATTATTTGCGAAAGAACATTTGTCAATTTGTCCATTTGGAATTTGGAACGGAAGATGTGGAGGCTGAACCGGATTTCCTAAAAGATGTCGAACTGTAAAAAAAATATCAAAAATTAACGTGGAAAATTGAGACAACAAAAAATCCTTCATCCTTAGCGCAATGATTGTATAGTGAAACGCAATTTATACACACCTTTGTGTATTTATTAGTATTATTTATTCATTTAATATTGTACTTAAGAAATGACGAGTTGTATATTTAGGTACAGGTTGTAAATAGAGATTAGAAAATTAAATATTATCTATTGTAAAAACTCGCATTTGAATGTCTTCACGTAATTTAAATTTTTTAAATACTTTGTACTTAATGTTTTTTACATCTAAAATCTATATGTACATGTATTAAAAAAATACTTAATTCAACTCTTTTTTACTCATTTTACTACCAAAAAATGTTCAAAGTATTACCCATTCTTGTTCTCAACTTTTCGCACTTACATTAGTAATTAGTATAAATATTATAGTAAAAATATATGTGAATATAAAATATTTATCATGATATATACATGGGTATTTTCTATGTAAATTTTTGTAATTTATTTATCATTTATTTTATTGTGACAGTATTTATAATTTCTAAATTTCTAACAGTGTGTATTCTTTAGAGAAAACTGAAGAGGAACTAGAATATTTAGGAACAAAAAGTCAAAAATTATTACCATAACATCTTTTTTGGATTTTATACATCATGTCATAAATTACGAGTTGTGAGTAAATAGTAAATAAAAACGTTTAATAATTAATACTTTTTAGTGAGTAGTGTCATTTGAAATTTCAAGTATAAAGTATTTATAACTTATCATATAAAACCAATGAAATGAATAAAGTAAATAGTAAATATCGATATTTGTTCTTAAAATGTTTACTTCACGAGCGAAACATCCGCAATCCGGAATGAAAAATGAAAATGAATCATCTTTTTTACCACTGAAAAATACACTGCGTCATCTAACATGATTTATTGAATTGCCCACAACACAGAAATGCATTCATAATTCACACACTACAACCTATAACTGTGTACACGGTACACAGTTTGCGGAGCAATTCAAAACATATCAATTTCCCTCAAAAGAGCCATTATTTTTCTTGTAATGACATTTTTTGTGGTTTTCCACCTTTGTTGTTTTATATTTGAAAGCAAAAGCGAAAAAATGGTTATTGTAATTTACAATTTACAATCATTCGACAAGATCCGTCATTTTACATTTTACACATTTGGTTTAAATTGAAAATGTTAGAGTATTTAGTATTTTAGTCTGTTTTCCAGTCCGTTCCTAGTGTTTGTTATTTCACAACTCAACTCGTAAGACAGCGAGAAAAAATGAAGGGTTTCATTTCTGTCTTTGCTGTTTGTCTTTTTGCAACTGTCTCCATTTTTGAGGGAGAAAGTCGAGAAATTAAGTTTACAAATCGTTGTAGTCATGCTATTTGGGTGAATCCAAAGTCAAATCCAGAATTTCAAGATCTTCAAGGTGGAATCGTGAAACTTGCAAATGGGAAGAGCTTCAGTTACAAAATTCCTAGCAGTGGATGGGGTGGGAGATTTTGGTAAAAATAAATCAAAAGTTCAACTTTATTATCATCATGATCATGACCACTTGCTGTCACGGGTATTTTTCTACATTCTACATAGGCCAAAATCAGGATGTAATAGCAAGGGTCAAGAATGCAAAGTAGGTCAATCAGTAGATCCGTGCAATAAAGGAGGTTGCGATCCTCCAGCTGAGACAAAAGTTGAATTTTACTTCCACAAAAGTGGAAGTGAATCAACTTGGTATGATATTTCTCTAGGTAAAAATTTAACTAATTAGTATTTTATGCATACAGTTTGATAAATTTTAGCCTTTTTTGTACATGAATTTTCTATGATTAAATACTTTTAGTTGATGGCTACAGTCTACCAGTGGAAATTGTCCCTTCTGTTCAGGTAAAATTCCTATTTAGAAGTCCTGCGAGCTCAAGTCTCAAAATTTAAAATTTAAAATGACAATCCTAATTATTTGAAAATGAAAATGAACCTTTTAAAACTTTTACTCCTTGTAGCAAGGGTCATGTAAAACAACGAAATGTGCCTTGTCTCTCAACTCTTGTCCAAAAAATGAGAATGATGTAGGAAATTTACAAGTGGTGAAAAGTGGGAAAGTTGTTCAATGCCTGTCACCATGTAAAAAGTAATCACAGTATATCAAAATCTATACTTATTTAAGTTTAAACACAAAATACAAAAGATACAAAAGATGTGAAAATAAAAAGTATTATTTAATTTAAAAAGGTGGAATTATCCAGCACCATGGGGTATGGGAAGGTCGGAAAATGAAAAGCCTGGAGAATTATTATGCTGTCCAACTCCACCAGTTTCAGTGGAAGAATGCCGAGCGGGACCTGTGGTGAAAACTGAATATGTGAAACTGATTCGACAGTCCTGCCCTACAGCATATTCTTATGCTTATGATGATGAAGAAGGCCTTCACGTTTGTCCGAATGAAGTGGATTTTTCTGTAAAATTCTGTCCATAACTATTATTTTATTTTTAAATGATCCCGTGAAAAAAATAAAATAAATAAATCTCAATGGAACTTTTTAGATTTTAAAATTTCTTGAATCTTTTATTAATTTTCAAAATGAGGAACAGAAAAGAAAATTGTAAATTCTACTATTCATTTTTTGGTGGTGGCGGTTTATCTTTGTCATGAGTACAGCCACACATGTCTTTAAATTTCTTATCCTCCTCCCCGTCCATCTCAATACACCAACTTTGTTCTCCATACTCATCAATTCGAGTAAACTGGCCAATGACCTCAAATCGATCTTGAATGGAATTTTTCCTCTCAATCACTTCATCACTCACCTCTTTAGTACTATAACTAATGATCCCTTTTTTAATTCTTTCCTCTTCACTCAGTTCTTTATTGTGGATCCGGATTTGTACTTGGAACTGACCTTCAATGTCCCCACCTTGTTCATCCTCTCGATCTGCATCCAACTCCATTTTGAGTAAGACATCTTGATAAGTCTCCTCCTTCCTCAAGTATTGTGTAGACAGATGTGGCAGCATCCCAAATTCCCACTCCACACACTTGTGTCTCCATTTCTCGGACTCTTGAAGTCGTTTGTTCAATTGTTCCGTTGCAAAGATGACTAGACGCTGAGTTACAAAGGGATTACTCACATTTCCCGCCAAATCCTGAGCATCCTCGATAGAGGCACTGTTACAGATGCAAGTTCCATCCGTGTCTATTTGTAGATCCACACAAGTCCGATTTTCGGGGATGGGAAAGTAGAGGGAGGAACGTCCTGGAAGGACTGGCTGGAAATTGTCCAGGATTGAACTGGAATTTTCCTTCCGTGGGACATACTTGTGAGTTTCACTGAGGAAAATCGTGTGCACTGCAGTTTGATACACATCTCTGGCGGAGACGAGTCTTCCCGAGTTGATTTCAAACATTTCCCGGAAATTCCAGGAGGGGTATTTTTTCTGGAGATTTTCAGGAGGGCGCATAAAAAGAGCGGGAAGACTTCTCTCTAAATAGGCTTCCAAAGAGTAGGTGTGGAAATGACCGTAACGTTCACCATGGTCACCTTCAAAATTCAAAAAGGTTCAGAAATGAAAATTGAGATTGGATTTTTAATTTGAGATATTTTCTACTGTGAAAGCTTTTTCAATAAAAATTGAGAATTTAGTAATAAAAAAGTATTTTAAATATAAATAAAGTATATTTTTTATTTTTGTTATTATTTATTTATTTACCTGCAAGAATAATAAGAGTTTTCTCCAGGAATTCAGGAGTCAAATTATTGACAAGGAAGACGGCCAAATCTTCATCAAAATCCGAAAGGGCTTCAACATCATCATGCCTAATAATAATTCATTCTCATGAAAAAATCATCCTTTGTTCAAAATACAATAATAATGCTTTTTCTCCCATACCATGGATCGTTGAAGTAGGTGAACGTGAAGAAGGGCTTTTTTGAAAAATGTTGAAAAAATTCATCCAGATATCTGAGTAAAAAGTGGGGAACCGTCTCACTTGAAACACAGTCTTTGCCTTCCTATATTTGAGAAAAACAGTAAAAATAAAAAAATGATTTCAAATTTCAGATATGAGAATATAGTTTGATAAAATCGAAAATTCCGCCAAAAACCAAAAACATTATACATTCTTAAAAAACATAAAAAAAAAGTATTTGCATGTATTTTTTGTTTTTTTTGACAATTTTTACATACATCATAATCATGTGGAGATCGATGAATCTTGTGTGCCACAAAAAGAGGATGAAGATAATAATCTGTGGGTTGTTTAAATTTAAAACCCTCTTGCCATCCAAAATTAAAACTTTGAGTTCCATCCTCATTAAACATGGTGAGATAATTTTGACGGTTGAATTCATTCCAATAGAAAGGACAGTTGTCATAGTACCCATCACAACATCCATCCTTTGTCGTATCATGGTAAAAGTAGGCTCTAAGATTAGGGACAGTGTGAGCAGAGAGAGTATGAAACCCACGAAAATTAATAAATCCTAAATCCTCTAAAACTTTTACTGTTTTTGGTAGACTCCGATAAAAATGAGAGCGAGCTGTTGAGTCAAAACCAAGGAAGAGGACACTAATTGGAGTGGGTGGAGGCTCATCTTTTTCTTTTGCTGTTTCCTCCACTTCTTTCCAAAATGCTAGTTTTTCCTCCACTTCCGGTTTCATCACTATTCGAGCATCAAAGTTGAAAAAGGTTTTCCCACATTGACTCAATAAAAGTTCCATTTCTGACACGTCAACTTCCATTGAAGTCTCATCCAAGATGTGTACATGTCTCCTAGTAAAAGATTATTAGAGATTTTAAAATTATTCATTAGTTTTACTTAAAAACCTTTAATTTCATACACTCAGCAAAGAAAAAGTTGTATTCAAATTATTATAATATAGTATTATAATTATTATTTGTAAAATAATTATTACGTGATATTATTGTCATGTAGATCCATCCGCTTCACTTCAGTCACTGTACAGTTCATTCCCTTATATCTTGGATCAAATTTCAAAACCTGAAATTGAAATATGAAAAAAAAATCAATAAAAAAAAAAGCTTCTTTTCATTTTCATTTTTAAAAATTCAAACACATGTATTGTTTTTACACCTATTTAATTTCATGATGGTTTTTTCTTCTATTTATTATTTATTAGTTACCCTATTTTTGTCCGTGAGTGTTGCAAATCTAGCATCAGCTCTGCAATCCGGAATCCATTGACGTTTTCTATTCCTGACCCGTTTCGTTGAACGGTTATAAAAATACAAGTGTTCATAAAATTCGGGCCAGATGTTAGTCACGGGAATTTTACATCCTAGAGTTTTAATCAGATATTTTTCTTTTTCACCTCCATTTTCCTCATTCAACGGTGGAAGTAGGTCTTTTTCATTCTCAATGTTAGAACTAAAACTGGTTAAATTCTCATGTATTTCTGCTCCATTTCGAAGAATATGGATGAGAGGAAATTTTCTAAGGATTCTGACACTGTGTGGTGATTCATTGAAATTCACAAAAACTATAAATATGATGATAATTGAAACCACTAAAATAAAAACTCGGAGACGACTATATTGACGCATTTTGGTTTAAAAAATAGCAGTGTAAAATAATATCCGAACAAACTACAAACTACAGTAAAGTTCCTCCTTCTTCTTCCACTGTACACTGTACTTTAAATATTAGGCACTATAGACACATGCAGAAAATAACGATGGAAAATAGACATGATAAAGATATACGAAGTAACAGACATGAGATTTGTACAACTATTTTGCTGAATAGTAAAAACGGTGGTCGTACAGGATACAACTCAGCTAATTGTGTGCGTCATTCTTTCTTCAACTTGTGTAAATATCTGATGGCTAATTTTGAGTCTTTTAAATCTTGAGTCTTGATGCTTGATGAAAAGTAGGACGAGAAGAGAGAATAATATTATACAAGTGTCTAAAAACTAAAAACTAATAAATAAAATACTACAGTAGCAAAAGGATATGATGATTCAGACTATGCTGATTTTGAACGAATCTAAAGTGTGAAGAGGACAAGATATTCCGGATTAATCAGGTCAGTATATGAACATTAAACACAGTAAAAAATGTACATTATGCACGTGTCTAATTATAAATTAAATTGGTTCCTTTTAAAAAATATAAAGTTTTATTTTGTCAAAAACAAATGCTTCAACTTTTAAAATAATTCTGCATTTTATGAATTTATTACAAAAGTAAATGATCAACTGTAACTGGATGTTTTTGAAACTCAAAACTCAAAAAAAAATAAATACAAGAGCTTTTACGAGTTTAATACATTTATTTTAATTATCTGTTTCATTTTCCTTGTCTTCTTTTTTGTCTGAAGTTTCTTTCTCTTGTTCAGTTTTGACTTTGGTTTCTTGTTCTGTCTCTTTTTCTTTCTCCTTTTCTTTTTCTGCTTTCTCCTTCTCTTCTTTTTCTTTTTCTGCTTTCTCTTTCTCTTTTTCTTCTTTTTCTTTTTCTGCTTTCTCTTTTTCTTCTTTTTCTTTCTCTTCTTCTTTCCCCTTATCTTTATCATGAGTACAGACGCAGGTCTCTTTAAAAGCCTTGTCCGCTTGAGATGACATTGGATAAATGCACCAACTTTGTTCTCCATATCTGTCGATTCGATTAAAAGTCCCAATTATTTCCATCTGTTTAGAAGCACCCATTTTCCCTCCATCAACATTCTCAGTCTCACTTTTCTCTTTCTCTGTACCATTCACAACATTTGAATTTAAATTTAAATTGGAGTGGGGAACTTCTTTATAAATTCTAATTTGAACTTGAAATCGAGCTTCAATATCTCCACCATCCTCATCATCTCTATCTGCATCCGCTTCAAATTTAAGAAAAACATCTTGATAAGTCTCCTCCTTCCTCAGATATTGTGTTGAGATGTGTGGCAACATCCCGAAATCCCACTCCACACACTTGTCCTTCCACTTTGACTCTCTTATTTGTCGATTCAGCTCATCCACGGCAAAAATTATTAGTTGTTGGGTTAAAAAGGGGTTAGAGAAATTTCCATTCATATTTGTAGCATCCTCAATCGTTGCACTGTTACAAATACAATTACCCGACTGTTCAATTTCAAGTGTGGCACAGGTCCGGTTCGTGGGGATGGGGAGGAAGAGACTGGAACGACCGAGGTTTTCAACCGGATTAAAAGTATCCAAAAGAGACTTGTAGGTTGAATTTTTCTCCGGTCCACTGTCCAAGGGTACTGACTTGTGAATGCCACTGAGGAGGAGGGTGTGAACAAGGGTTTGATACACATCTCTCGCCGAGGTGAGTCTCCTGGAGTTGAGTTTTAGATTCTCCAGGAGGGGGAGTGACGGATATTTTTTCAACAATAGATCTGGCGGACGGATGAAAAGAGCCGGAAGACTTCTTTCTAAATATCCTTCCATTGACTGAGTATTGAAAAGACCGTAACGCTCACCATGATCACCTACATAAATAAAATATTCATGTACAAATAAACAAATAAATATTATAAGATACACAGGTTTTAATTTTTTCATATAGGTAAAAATAGTAATTAATGATTAAAAGAAACAAGAATTTTTATTTTTTATATTATGACTATTTTATTTTTTTTACCAAAAAGGATGACGAAAGTCTTTTCTAGAAATTCTGGAGTTAATCTTGTGGAGAGAAATGTAGCAATGTCATCATCAAAATCAGATAGAGCTTCCGCATCATCATGAAAGGGGCCATTATAGTAATTGAAGGCGTAGAATGGAAAGCGGGAAAAATTATCCAAAAAATCATTCATGTATCTCATAAGAAATTGAGGCACCGTCTCACTGGAAACGCAGTCCTTATTTTCCTAAATATTACAATAATAATTATTTTTTACTCAAAATTATTATATGAATTTTGCATAAGCTTTAGAAAAAATAAATAATAATAATGAAAAAACTGCATATTTATACTGGAAAATTTAAACGTGTAGAAAAGTAAAGAGCTTACATCAAAATTAGACTCTGGTCTATGAAACTTGTGAGCCATAAATAGAGGATGTAAGTAGAAATCCGTTGGTTTTTTATTTCGGAAACCATCCTGTCCACCCCAATTGAAAGTTTGGGAGCCATCTAGACATTTTTGAAAAACAAAACATGGGTTAAAAGATTAAAAGGAAACATGAGATTTTTTTTCGTATTTAGTATTTAGTTCAGTGTACTTTTATGAAGTTATTTACCTTCATTATACATTGTGAGATAATTAAGAGCACTGTACTCTTTCCAAATGAAGGGACAGTCATCATATGCAGAATCATGATAACAATCTCGATTTGCATCCAGATTATACACCATTCGTTCCAAATTGGGTAAAGTTGATGGACCCAGAGAGTGAAAACCACGATAATCTATAAACTCCAAAAGATGAAGTGCACGAGTTGATTTTGGTAGACTTCGATAGAAATGAGAACGGGATGTTGAGTCAAATCCAAGGATAAGAACATTTAGTGGAATTGGAGTGTCATCAGTTGATTTCTTATTCTTTTTTTTCTTCTTTTGTTTTGTTTCAGTTTTATTCCTCTCCTCCCAAAATTCAATTTTCTTCTTTACTTCAGGTTTGATAAGGATTCGAGCATCAAAGTTAAAAAACTTTTCCCCACATTGACTCAACAAAAGTTCCATTTCTGATACATCAATTTCCATCGATTCATCAATTTTATGGACTATTTTCCTGTAATAAAATTTTTATAAGTTGGATTTAATTAACTTTTTTATCTTAAATTTATTTACTGGGACTTCAATAAGGAATGAGGAAAGGTTGGAAAAGAGTACATTAAAAACTTACGTAAAATTATTGTCTTCTCTCTCCATTCGCTTAATTTCACTCAATGTACAATCCATCCCTTTGAATTTGGAGTCAAATTCCATCACCTGTGCAAAGAGTCAAAATCGAATTGTGCAATTTTACTACTGTTCATTATTTATTATTTTTTATTGCTCGTAATAAAAATTTGTAATATATTTTAAAATAATTATGGAAATGTTTCATACTGTGTTTTTGTCAACAAGTTTAGCAAATTTCAATTCTGCTCTACAATCTGGAATAAATTGACGTCGTCTCATACTCCCCGCTTTAGTTGAATTTGGATATAAATACAGTTTTTCATAGAAATCCGGCCAAATTTTAGTGACGGGAATTTTACATCCTGGCGTGTCTATGTGAAGCTTTTCTTGTCCATTGGCAATCATATTGACACTGTCATTTTCTTTCTTCTTTTCATTTCCCGCCAACTTTTGTCTAACTTTTTTCACTTTACTTGATTTTATTTTATGAGGAGCAGTGGTACTAATTGTACTTGTATTTAAATTTGAATTTGAATCGGATTCGGAATTGGAAGCACTGAAACTGATAATGGAAAAACTCGAGTTATCATTATCATGATGTCTTTGAACTTTTTCTTCCGGAAAACTTTTAATCATTTCAACTCCATGAAGAGTATATCGAAAATTAATGAGGATTAACAAAATAATCCCAAAATATAGTCCAAAAAGAAAATATCTTAAATGGAAATAGTAACGCATGTTTGTTTTTCTTCTTTTTAAACCAGAATCAAGAATCAAGACCAAATAATTCCCATTGCACACATGATACAAAAAAAGACACAAGACAAAAAGTATGTTCTAAGTTTTGTTTCAAGTTTCAAGTGATGAAGACTATGTGTGAAAAAAGCAACATGGCATAATCTGAAAAGTTCAACATACTGGTACAATTTTGCAAAGTCTGCACAGGATGCATTCACTAAACACTAAAAACACAAAGTGAAATTCTAACTAAATAATACTCTTCTTTTTCTCTTGCTACTCATAGCTCATAGCAAATCCAAAAAGCTGAGTCGGATTTTCATTTACACAAGTGTATAAACTATATGAATCATGAATCGTGAAGACTTTTTAATCTGTTACATATTATTATGCATACCTATATAGTATATAGCTGAAAATAAAATGCTTCCTCTTGTAGATATAATTTGCATTTGAAATCAATACCGCAAAGAGCTAATGGCTAGTCAATTGTTTACACTCTATATGTGCTTGAAATGTGCTTGAAAAAATGATATATCTTTTGATTTTATGAGGATATACTAATTTTGAGGTTTTTGTATACATTCTTGAATAATGATTATGATTTTTTGACAGTGACTTTGAGCTTTTAGCTTTTAGCCAGTAGATTAGCCAAAAGCTTCAGATAACAAAAGATAGGACGAGGATTTACATTTGTGTACCTATACAATTTACAGCATGTACAATTTTATTGCGCTGGTTAAATTAAACAGTAAACAGACAGAGAGAGAGAGAGAGCATTAAGTTAAGAGTATTATATCAGCTGAAGCTATTATAAATTAAAACATACAATAAATAAAATCAGGAGCAAACAAAACATAATGACAAACATTGGACAAGGGCATCAAAGACTTGATACTTGATAACTTAACTAATAACTAAGTAAATATTAAATGTGTACATCAGGCATCAGGCGGACGGATAAAGTAGCATCGAGTTAAACCGATTTTCCATTTTCTGTAGAAAATCTAAGAGAAATAGCTCAACCAAAAACCTTGACAGCCGTGTGATTAGAATATCCACCATACCATGGAGGAAGTGCATGACGAGGGATGATTCTCAAAATAATATTCTTCCATTTTTCTTCATTTGTTCCATACTAAAAACAATGGAATAAGGGATAAAAGTAAATATTATACAATACACAGTCAATTAGTATACTTGATGAACAAACATTTTACAATTTTGAATAAAATACTTTACAAAATGATCATTTAAACTAAAAACAAACCACAGAAATTTTCTCTGTCAATTCTCCCAAAACAGGTCGACTTAATCCCCAAACCGAGGTTGCAAGGAAATTGAGATTAATTCCAAAACCTGCTTTCATTTTTTTGCCCAGTTTATTTTCAATTGCAATAAATTTTCGGAAAAGTCCCAACACTTTGCCTACAGCTAGTAAAAGTAAATTACAAATGACAGTGGCTCAATAAGTAAAATCTGTTTCATATAATTCATCATCCAGAATGCATGATTAGTACACATTTGTATTTTGTATACATGTATAGATATAAAAATATCTTTATTTGTAAAATGCTTATCAGTTATTTGTAAGTACGTACTGGGTACATGACTGAATTGCCTTTGATCGAATCCCTTAAGATCGTCAATTAAAATAAAGTCCTCTGCTTTTCTTTCTGGAGTAGTGTAGTTTTTAAGACTTTCATAAAATCTTAAAATCATCTGTTCCACATACTTGTCGAAAATCTTTTCATTTTCCGGTCCCTTTTCAATTTGAGCCCGTACATCCCAATGTCCATACTTTTTATAGATAAAAAATTTAAATTAAGTCCTCGTTTTTAATACATATATGTAGGTTATGCATGTAGAATGTGAAACTTGTTTTTATTTACTTATAAATAATAAATAATGTATTTTATATATTATACTAAAGGTTTTTTGTCTCATTTTACCTCAAATATCCACACTGAAATACAAAAAAAATAATACACGTATAAGATGGATATTTTTTAATTACACATAATAATTATTCATTGTGTTTCTTTAAAGATGGGCAATAGAAAAAATATTCACCTGGGCTTCCCTCGTCATCAAACCCACTTAGATAATATGGGCTGTAAATTGGATTAAAAAGTATACATTATACATTTGCATAATATGTAAAAGACACAAAGAGAGAAATAATACGTAATACTTTGGTAAAATCTTACTAGTTTTTCTGCAGTTCATACGGAGCTTCCCATTTTAAGATTTCCTATTTTTCAAAATCAAAATATTGGTCATTAGTTTTATTTATAAAAAGTAATAGTTGTAAAAAAATGTACAGAGTATTTTTTATATATAGTTTACGCACATTGAATTCTTCACCAAAATCTTCATCCGCACTGCTCACGATTCCAGTGAGAAAACTTGCAACACACACAGCCACAATGAGTTGATTAAAAATGGATAATTTATAGCCCATGATTAATTATTTGATTTTTTTGCTTGTTTTGTTTTATTTTTTATGTCCAAAGCAAAATCCACAAGTTGATGTGTAAAGTCGGACGACAGATGAAGAACTGACAAAGTAGTGAGACGAACCACCAAGAAAATTTGCCAACTTTTCCCTGTGGGTTTTGTATCTACCGTAGGTATCTCAACCTGGCCCTTGTTTTGGTATTGGTATATTATATTTTATATTAGAGCTAATATTTTTGATCTTGATCTTGACGTTGATGCTGAGAGATGATGACGATTTTGATGGCCGACTACTTAGCACTTTGAATACTGATAATAATAATACTAATAGTAATAGTAATAATAAGGAATTCCTCACCAACGTAGACACATAAACAAGATT
>JABASP010002291.1:0-21251 GCA_019776565.1 Sminthurinus signatus | reverse complement strand
AACTTGGAATTCGATTTTGTGGACTATCCACAGAAACGGGGTACACAGAATCGAGGGTCCACTCGATCGAGGTACACAGAATCGGGGTTTTACTGTATAATATTTTACATTTTAAACTGTTGAGGTAAGTTGTGGATTAACATTTAAAATACATGTATATAGTTATTAATTATAGTATCTTTTCGCATCATATTATATAAATTGAATAAATAAATATTAAATATGTATAGTCATAAATTGTAAAAGTCCCTATTACCGTCTTATTTTTCATATAATATAATGATAGATAAAATATAGTTGTATTATAAAACAACGTACATTATTCATTACTATTTTATGTAATATTTTATGTCATATGTAAATAAATAAATAATTAAGTAGACCCTCACAAAAGAAACCTGGATTTGCATTGGGTTAACTATTAACTATATATGTAACAACTTTAAACCAAAATCAAAACACGGAGAAAGTTTTCCCACCCTCAAAAAATAAAAATAAAACATAAATAAATAAATAAATA
The DNA here is from genome assembly GCA_019776565.1 of Sminthurinus signatus. Taxonomy (NCBI): domain Eukaryota; kingdom Metazoa; phylum Arthropoda; class Collembola; order Symphypleona; family Katiannidae; genus Sminthurinus; species Sminthurinus signatus. The sequence continues at coordinate 20,731 of JABASP010002291.1, read as the reverse complement.
AGTTTAATATGATTACAAAATTGTACATAAAATAGCTCTGGTGCATATTACATTATTCTTATTAATTAATTATTATGTATAGTCAAATCGTAAATGTTTCACAATGGTCATTTTTATACACGAGTATTATTTGTATGTATATTTGCAGTTCATAAAGTCAAACTTCATTCTGTACATTTTTGTCATTCATGGTTCATTTTTGTATTTCCCGAGTTTAGTTAGTTATTTGTTAAATAAATAAATAAATCAATAAAATACGGAATAAATAATAATAATTGTCATTTGTATTCATCGTCGATCTTTTTTACTGTTTTCAGTTTTCACTTGTTTGTTGCAGAATACATACATCTGTTTTCTTTATTATTATTATTTTGTCATTCTTGCAAGTTTTGAGACGATGGGGGAAAATTGAGAAAAATTGAAAGAGGAAGAGAAGATTTTCTCTTTTACAAAAAAAATAATGAAAGACTTGGAACTTTTCATGGAAGCAAGTTGTATATTTTTTTTCATTTACTTGCTGTACATCATCAATGTTATCATAAATCATAAAAGAACATAATAAATTGTAATGTGTATTTGTGTTTTGTGTGTCTCGTATCTTTTGTATAAATATTATATTGGCGAGTTGACGTATATAAAAAAGATGAAGAGGGTTTAAAATAATAAAATAAAATATAAAATATCATAATATTATGTATATGTAATACATTATTATTATATATGGTTATTAAAAATTAGGCAGTCTGGTTGTTTCAATTATATAATAATATTTAAATAAAATTACATTCTAGAGTTATGTAAGTGATTTAGAGTTTGTGAGATTTTTTCGTGTATTTCACAAATACTTCTTTGATTGAAAACTGGCATTTGGGGTAGACGGAGGCGCAGTCCTTTGCGGAATTTTTACCCTGGAGAATAGCGTCTTTGTACTCTTTCAAATAGGTTTGAATCATTGTGGGCATCGGGAGACCTTCCAAAGCGTCCATGAATCTGTATGCAAATAATAAAAATAATATTAATATTAATAATAATAATACTCGACACTTTGATTCAACTCATAAATTTCAAAACATAAATAAAGCAAAATAAAAAATAAAATTAGGATTCAAAAAGATAAAAATACTTACGAGAAAGAGCTTGAGATTTTTCGTCCAGTTTCTCCAAAATCAGTGTGTTTTTGTTGCAACTCACAGAGAGCCTTCTTTTGGCAGTCCAAGCTTTGGAAATCAAACTTTTCATAAGTTTCCTGAGCCATTGCAATCATGTCCAAAACACGGGTCCAGCTGAAGTTAGATCCAGAATTCAAAGCCCTGGAAAATTTGAAGCACAAAATATTCATATTATTAACATATTTTTTCCAAGAAAATTAAAATATTTTACACTCAATCCATAACTCACAAATCATACTCAAAAACACAAAAAAACAACTAACTATAACACTCGTCACTAAAAATTAAGATGTAAACTCTGAACTTTCACTTTGGACTTGAAACTTTTGTATAATTTTACAACTAATTAATCCTGATAATTTTCTAATCCAAATTATTCTTCCCCTGATTCTGATTTGAAAATACCTTGCAGCGGCTTGGTAATTGTAAGCTGCGGGACCAGAGTAGCCCGAGTAAAATCCAGAAGTGGGATTATATCCCTGTTGAGCAAAGGCTTGACCCTCGGACTGTTGTCCATTGTAACTGAGCCAGTAGAAATAATAAAATCCGAGACCGAGACCCGCAAGAATGAAGATGGTGGCAACGCCGCCCGTGACAATCGACCAGGCATTATTACCACTGAAGAGGACATCCCAACTTCCAGCCTCAGTCAAAACCACTCCCTTGTCCACTGGAGCAGTTTTCTTATCCGCTACTGCATCCTTATTTTCCACTACTGCTGCAGCCTCATCCGCTGGAGCAGCCCATGCACAACCCACAATCACCAAAGCAAGAACTATTATCAACACCCGGGACATTTTCACTATTTATTCAAATCAATCAATTCCAAGAAAAATTCGTGCACCAACTTTAATTGAATGCACAGTCCAAAAGTCCGAAAAAACCGAAAAACAAGTTTCCTCCACAAAAACACCAGCAAAACAAAACAACACACAACACAACACCACTGCAAACCAAACTAAACACAGAACGCACGGATGTACGTAAAACTTGAAACTTGTCCGGATGATCCTTTTTTGTCTTGTTGCACACAATAGAAAACCCACCTCTAAAATGAAGGGAGACTTTTGAATCCCTTCCTTTTATATAGTGAGGGAGGCCTAGAAGCCAAATCTTCCTTAGAGTCTTAGAGTCTTAGTCAGAGTCCAGATGCCCAACCAAAAAAAAAAGATCTCTCCCTTTCAACTCGGATTCAAACAACAAGACACAAAAAGAAGAAGAAGACGAAGAAGGAAAAGGAAAATCTCAGGTACATCTTAGTATGTACGTACTTGTACTAAAATATCAATATCAATATGAAACCATCTAAAATCTGAGTACATGTAACAATGGCGTCACTAAACTGAAAAGGGCAGGTGAAGACGACCAAGAAACTACCTTGCCCTTGCCAGGCCATGTTGTTTTGACCAGGAATGAAAAATGTAAGGAAACTTCCTATACCCTTCCTATATCTTCTATCTACAAAATACAAACGTTGTTATTTACAGGTTAAACGTAAGAAAAAAACATACATAATATAATAAATGCACTTAAATAGAAAAAGGAAGAAGAAGATTTTGAATATGAAATCACCTGGATATTACATATTTATGACACTCTCTGTACTCTGTACTCTGTACTTTGTATCTATGTTGAGCTTACATAAAGGATAAATGGGAGCAAGAGACTAGGCTGAATGCTGAATGTATTAGGAAAATTGAAAATTCATCAGTATAATTAATTCCTTAGTTCTTAGTTCGTATGACTGAATAATAGACAGCTTTAAATATTAAATATTAAACATGATACAGTATTCAAAATGTTTGAAATTTCTGTTCGATTTTGAATCATACTTTTTGAATTTTGAATCAGGAACTGTGTGAAATATGTACCGGATTTAAGAAACTGTTCCACTTCCATGTCATTTAAAATATCCACATACCTATGTGGATATTTTACATTTTACTATTTTGACTCATTAAAAAACACGAAATACGTGAATATACACAAGTCACATGACGCATGGTATGGTAAATTCGCGGAACAGATATGAGATACTAGTATCTTCCGCAAATTTTGATTTCTGTTCCTGTTTTCACTTTCTCTGATAATTATCATAATAATGGCTATGCATAGTGTAATACTCTTACGTATTTTTCTGGTGACTGGTGACTAACAAGTTGATGTTGTCACTTTTGTCGGCAGTATTGAAAATTGAAAATCGAAACAAGTTCCGTTTATTTATTTACAAAAAAATTCTAAACATAATAGTATACGCTTTACTCACCATAAAATATAAAGTTCCAAACTTCAAGAGGAATACGAAAGACAGTTTACTACTGTAATGGAATTTCAAGGAGAAATGAGAATATTGCCGTTGCCTTGCATAACATAACACGGTGAGTTCATTGCTTCTTCAAGATTTGTTTTCGTCCAAGTACCAAGTACTCTATATACAATATACACACAATTACCTGGCGTCTAAGGTTTCTATATTTTCTACACTCTCGATTTAAACAACTATTTTTAACTAGTTGTTGAAATAGAAGAAGAGAAGAATGGAAGAGAAAAATAGTCAATAAGGAAATACACTGGACTGGAGCTAATGCCCTTTCTCATCTCACGTTAATCTCAAATCTCAAATCGCACACAGTAGCTTAAATGTGTAGGCGGTAGACTACATAACATGTATACATGTACAAGGAAATACCTTCAACTTGAATTGTCAAAGGAACTCAAAACTCAAAACTCAACATCATTCATCCACTCTCTCAAAATCTCAAAGTTCAGGGAAATGTCATCGTCTCTTGTCTCTTGTCCATTCTTGTTTTCCCAAATAATAGCAGTAGCTAACTACTACCTATAAGCTGTATGAGCCATAAGCCCTCGTCATTTGTCTCATTGGAGATTGGAGATTTGAGATGAACAAGAAACAAGATGGGAGATGGGAAAATGAAAACTAAATACGAATTTCCCAAGAATACCCAAGGAAATTGTTTTGGAATTTTTGGAGACTTGTCATAAAATGAAGAGAGACGGAGAAATAAAAAGCAGGTGCTACATGTATTATGTATAATGTTTATCTGTCCTGTGTCCTGTGTGGTGCATAAAATTTAGAGTAAGGGAAAACAATATGCATGCACAACAAATTCCTTTTGTATTTCCTCATTTCTTCATCATCAAAAGTTTACACTGGATTTTATTCTGTATTGGTTGCTCATTTCTGCATCTTTCGAGTTTCTAAAATCCAAAATCTGATGAATCTCATTTCTCATTGAATTGTACATGTTTGTCTATTTTTTAGTACGACATAGGACATTTTGTTGGAAAAAATATGATAATATGTGGACAGAGGTTAGAGTAGGAGATGAACCTTCATGGTCATGTTTCATGTTCATTCAAGGGACCCTCTCAACTCTCAGGCTCAGAAATACACAGTACACACAGTACCTGTACCTTGAGTATAATATTGTTGCATGCAACAGGTAAGAGGTAACAGGACAACGTAGACAAGGAAATGTTATACATTATGCACATGGTAGATTGTGTGTAGACTGTAGACGAACTAAAAAAGGTACATTTTTAAAAACACTCAGCACTCATATGTAAATGTATACTCTGTATTATGTATAACGTGTAACGCATAAGGGCAGTACGTATAGTGTACGAGGTATCAGGTAAAACGCACAAAGAAATAAAGACGGAAAGGGAATTTGTGCATGTTCATAATCCTCATGATAGAATATTTTACTATTATTATTCTTATTCTTGTTTTGTTGTTGTTATTATTACATGATAAGTGCAGGAGACTCAGACTGAATCCTGATGGATTCAACATTTTAAAATGCATCGAGTCAAGAGCCTCTAGCCTCGAGCAAATGCATGTTCCTGATTCCTGATAGCTCAACACTCAACACAGGAGAGGGGAACTCTGATTCTTGTTGGACGAGGTTTGGATTTTGGAGTTTGGAGCTTGGAGAAGGTAAGTTAAGCAAACGACAAAGAAGAAGAAGACTAAGAAAAGTGCTGGAACAAACGGAGTTCAAGGTTAAGCGAGCTCAGGCTAACCGAGGGTTGAGGATTTGAGGTCCCGTTAGATTCCTTCCCTCTTTTTGTTCTATTCTCCATGTTTCTCCTCCGTCGTCTTGCATCTTGTCTTACCTCGTATATTCTTATCCTTATTCCTCATTCTTATTCATACTCGTAAGTATTACATTACAGCTTATTCTTGGATCAGGTAATGTATTTAAACAAGATTTGATCCTCAACTTCAACTTGGACTTGATCATCATAGAAGAACTTGTACACCGTAGATACAGCCTAAAACACCATCCCGGTCAAGGTTACATTCTTTTTCATTTTTCATCCTGGATCTTTGTTATCTTTCTCTCTCCACTTTCTACTCTCTACTCTCTACATTGTACATTGTACACACACTTGTATATTTTTCTCCCCTCCTTAAAAATCCCCTGCCCACTATACAAATAAATACGTAGTTGTATTCGTATTCCTCGTGAATGTTATGCTGGTCTCGGTCTAACTCTCAATGAATCTCCATTCTCCATCTCATCTCTATTCTCTACACAGGTAAATGGTAAATAGAAAAGGGACAAGTCCAAGTTCCAAGATCCAACAAGAATACAAAATATAAAACTCTCTTGTCTTTTCTATGTAAGAAAAAAAGAAGACAAACTTGAGAAAAAAACAGAGCATTTGTAAATAGGCATATATGCATATGTGTTCAAGTTTTCTAGGCTTCCATATATCCATGGGAAATCACATGCGAGAGTTTCCGAGTAAGAGAGAGAGAGAAGTAAAACTCCTGCACATTTATACACACCAAGAGAACCAACCTCAACAAGTTGAAAACCAAATTGATGCATAATATGTTAAATGTTAAAAGTTTAAAAGTTAAAACCCAGTATCTTTTTTTTATAATGTGTATTATATGTTGTATGTTACATGCCTATTATTTTTGTGTAGTGCAGTTGCATTTGAGAATGATTTGAGGTTCAGAAGGGTGGAGGGTATAAAATAGAATATAACACAACATGAATAAAATCTAACACGTAACCTGTAACATACAACACACACACACATGTACTAAAAATGGGATAAGTGAAGATGATGATACGGAAGATAGACAGACAGACAGACAACAGGTGTTGTGTTCTTATTCTTATTCCTATGCTTATTCTTGTTCCGTTACCACTATCTCACCGCAGAGGGAACATGTACTTTTAAATGTAAAATACAACACAAAATTTACAATGTATCTATTTCTTTCCTTCTTTCTTTCTTTCTTTCTTTGTACTTTGTACCTTTAAAGTTTTTACACATACACACACACACACACATGTTACACGTATGTATGTATCTATTAATGTTATCAAAATTCCTGAGTCGAAACGACTACAAAAAAGTAACCTGAAATGATGAGATGCTGCTACTCATCAAGAATTAAGAATCTTAAGAGTTAAGAGCATAATAATAATATACTCTTAAATAACATAAATAAAATATTTTATTTATTATAAGAATAAAAAGCCCTCTCCCTCGATGAACCAAAATTTACATGTAAAGTAAAACGAGGAATTGAAATTACCGAGAAATTCAAAGATTCCAAGAAAAATGATACTGCTTACCTATTTCCAATTTCCAATTTTAAAAGGTAAAAAAGCAATCCCAATTCAAAATGTGTTATTGTTATGCATTTTACTTGATCAATTCCTGTTTCTACTAACAAAAAACTTCATTTTTTGTTAAAATTCTCCGAACCTTTCTCATCCTCATAAATATTTAGTGTCTATTTGAATTATTTAGCATCTTTTTCCTGGTACTGTCAACTGTCACGTAAAAAAAGATGGATCTCTCAAAGGGACATTTTTCTGAGGTTCAAAAAAATAATACATGAAGAATGAAGAAGCGTCGTTGCCAGGTTGTACATTGTACATCTTAGTTATATGTTATATTACGTGTGACAATGAGATGAAAAAAAAACAGGAGCAGAAGAGAAAAATACTTTGAACTGGCTTTGACTTTAAAAACCCCTCAATGTAGAATACAAGTGAAATGCAACATAAGTCATAAAAGCAAGAAGTCCAAGATAAAAAAAAGAGACAAAAGTACTTGCCTAGTTTGAAAATATTGTGGAGCTTGTCCGGGTTGGACACTGACGATAATGGGACGAGCCACTTGACCTGCTTTCTCATTCTCCTTCCCAAACTTTGCACCCCAGTAGTAGTAGACGACGGCCACGACGGTCCAGAAAACCCAACTGAAGACAAATCCTACATGCACTGCCGTCTTGTCCAATGGAAGAAGAGTCCCTGTTGAAAGCTCCTTCTTCTTCCTAAATCAATCAAATCAGTCACAAATGAACATAAATGATAGATAAATCACGACAAAAATCGTCCTCATTTCTTGAATAATCACTCAAAAAATACCATTATAATTTATAATGATTACTTTTTTTTAGGTAGTGGTTTTTTAGGAAGTCCGGGATGGTTCAAAAGAGCAGCTTGATAATTAGTTTTGAAGGGGGCTAATGGATTGTGTTGAGTATGAGCGAGGACAAGCGGGTGAGCTGGATCCATCGCATATTCAATCCTGTGATCCCGATGATCCCGATGATGTTGGCTGTGATGACGATGGAGATGAAGTGGATTCACATAACTTGTCATAGTACTCACAGTGTCCATTGAGTCCGAGTCCGTGTCCGGGTAGGGCAGTCCAAGTCCCCGAATGTCCATGAACCCCAGTTTTTTCTTCCCCGACTTTCGGTCATTCTCCAAAAGTTGTTTCACCAATTTGTCGTTTTGAATGGTTAAAGCCTCCAAGTTGTAGTCCGGCTCACTTAATTTCCCCTTGTCACTTTTGAAGAGGCCCGGCAGGACTTTGTCAATTTTTTCCCTCGTGTCATTCTCATTTGATCTGTCCAGCTTTATTTTGTTTCTTTCTTTTTCTCTGTCTCTAGATGATTTATATTTTATTTGCTTTTTCTTCTTCTTCTTCTTGTTAAGACTGAGTTTGTGCTCATCCTCCTCATCTTGTTCATCATCCTCTGGGTCCGTATCGGTTTCTTCGGAGGAAGTGGCGGCTCTTAAAATCAGACGAGAAAGACGACGACCATCTCGATGCAAATGCACAGGGTGCACTTTTAAAGAGGTTAAATTATTAATATGTAAACTCCAGTACGAGCTCAGTGTGTCACTTTTATCACCATCACTACCACCTTTACTATTAATATTACTACTACTTCTGCGGTTCCTACTTCTAAAATTTGAATTTGAACATTGAGATATGGACACAAAGAAGAAGAAGAAGATGCAGAGAAAAGTCACAAAAGTCACAAGTTTCACTTTATTCCCAAGTTTATGCATTTTCACCCGTCACTAGTCTTTTTCAAACTTTTAAAATATTAATTCTCCATACTCTGTAATATGTGTATTTTTTCCTCGTCCGCTACAATCTACAATTTACAATCTACAATTTTCAGCCGAGTTCAAAAACATGAAGTTTGAATGAAAAATAAACGAATTATTCTGATTTTATCACATTTTTTACTTTTATGTTTAGATTTTGACACCAAAAGAACCTTTAAATGTTGTATTGAGACTCCAGAATTATTGGTAATTACTATTTACTATTTATGATCGATATTAAAGCTATAAACTGTGTATTGATTTTCTGATTTATGGAACTTTGGTTGGACACAAATAGCCAGTGTAAAAACAGTGTATTCTTCTTAACAACAAAATCCCTATCAAGTGACTGGCTCCGTTCTGAATTCTGAATCATGAAAAGTGACTGAGGATAAACTGAAAAAAAAAACTAGAGTAGGGAGCGGAAATGGCATGTTTTTTTTCATTTAGTGTCTGAAATGACGGTTTTCGCACTCATAGTCCACATATTTACATTTTACATGTATTGTTCATGCATATTGCATATATTCTACTAGTATACTGTATGATGTTTGATGTTTGATGAAGATGCACGTTTCCACAAATGCTAAAACTAAAAACTACTTTGTGTATGTATGTTGGTCAAAATGTAATATTTTACCATATAATTTCCCAGCAATTGTCTATTATGGAATATGTGCAGAGTATAGCTCATGTCTCAAGTCTCAAGTCTGATGGCTGGTGGTTGCTGACACACGAATGCGTACGTTTACACATATAAATGTTAATGTCTTACCCTCACACTTTTTCCCAGAGCATTATTATTATGAATTCATTGTTATTCCTGTTATTCTTATATTATTATGAGACGGATGAGTATTGACATGTGTATAGTGTATTTAGTATTTAGATGTACAAGGTTCATACATATCCATTTGTATTTATAATTTGCATGTATACTGTATATATACAAACAAAATAAAAACGAAACGACAAGAAAAAGTATACAAAGTAGATGAGGAACGGAAACTAAATGAGTTCAATTTATCCTACTTGATTTTATGTAAAGTAAACCACCTTTATACTTTATACTTGATACGCGTATATGGACAACATACTTTTATTTTAATATTATAAAATAGGGGTGTATCATATCATTCCATATCATTTCATATCAACTATCAACACATCTTTTTACTCTCCACAAACAACAATAAGTCCTGTCAAAGCAAAAGGAAAAGGGTGAAAGAAAAAACAATAGGGATCCTGCTTTTGTTTGCTACTGTTTACTATTTTCTTGTACATTCTTACTTAGATGTATTTTGTATGGCTATTCACTATTCATATTAATATTTCTCCCCCGTGTAATAATGGGAATGATGGAAAATTAGTTTAGTAGGCTTGTGCATTCACTTTACCTAGAACCTTGAACTTGCAATTTCTATCCCCGTGTTTTCCGGTAGCAAAAGTTAAAAATTACTTTGTCCTGTCTACAAATGTAAAACATAGATAATAGATGTGTAAGTTGTAAGTGAATGTATATTTTTTTATAAGATATAAGATACATGACACAAAATGAGTAACGTATGTATTTCTCGCTGCCCTTATTGTTTCATTCACTCTCTCACATAACAATTTATTGAGTCACTGATTGACAGTGATGATTAAAGACTGTAGACTGTAGATCGTTGTACAAAAATAGTAGTAGTTGTAGTGTGTCATCAGAACGGATGACCGTCTTCCGTTAGCCTCAAGAACAGACAATAATGATATTGTGAGAAATTCGGATTATGGATTTTGAATTTTGAACCATTAGTTTTTTTTATTAGCACTCTTGAACTTTTGCTCAACAATTTTTTTCATCATTTTACATTGTACATGGTACATACTACATATGAATGTAGGTATGTACTTGTGTATACGGAGACAGTAGATAGACATTAACAATAACGATAATTATGTATTAATTGCGAGGAGGTACGGTTTCTTTTTTAACTTTGTGCGTCTATCATCTATATTTCTGTACGTAAATAATATCAATTATTCAACAGTAACAATTAACTTTACACATGATATGCATTTCGATAACAAAAATACTTACAACTTATAATCATATTATTATCTATATCTATTATCTATACATGTACGTATTATCTGGTTTCTGTGGTTTGTATCATCCCCACTCACTTGATGAGTGTCAATATTTCAGACTCTTGTACATCTATAATCTATCATCTATAACATATAAAATAATATGGTCATGAGCTAGACAACTAGACATCATTAATCATTAGACGTGTAAAATGTAGACTTTCTACATATCTACAAAATATTATCTATTTATGCACTCACAAAGTTGGGGAAATGTAATATCATCTAATATCTATGTATTAAGTATTTGAACAAACTACCCCTCGTTTTTCTTGGACGAAAGGGTTTAAAAATTCAAGTTGCATTCATTTGTTGTGCGTTATAGGTTACAGGCTACGGGCTATAGGTACACAGTACACATTACATACGTAGTTCATTTTAACAATACTTGGTTTTGGTTTTTGGTTTTCTCTCGTCAACAAGAGAAATAAAAAATAAATAATCGAGCTTAACAAAATGCTCATATAAATATAAATATGGAGACAAAAATAAATTATTTTAGTTGTAGATTGTTCATTAAAATATACACTACAATATTACAAAAATAAATCTAACAGGATAAAAACATAGATAAAACAAAATTCCAACCCTCTAAAAATGTATGTATAAAAATTAAAAATCCCTCCCCAAAGAAGAGCTCATAAAATTAAGTCACAAGGAATGAACATACTCAAATGACTCATACCAAACTGTACAAAATAAATATCCATGTGTACTTTACAGATTACAGACTCCAGATATACATAAATCCTGACTACCATAAAGGAAAAATTAAACAAAATGTATGTACAGTGTACAATGTACATGGGTACTTTTTTCTTTTTACACATTTTTACACAGATTTTTGAATTACACAAGTGAAACTGCACTGTAAAAACCCTAACCTAAATAATATATAATTTTTAGTGTATTTACATTCATGTCTATAATCTAGAATCTAGAATAAGAAGAGAGGATTTGTTATTTGTCATTCGTCGGTCTCGATATTTTTAAACTATTCAACTATAGTATACATTGTACATGCAAAAAAATGCATCAAAATATATGTACTGTGTTTTTAGTTATAAAAATATAGTAAAAAGTGTATACTGTGTATCTAATATTTTCAGGTACGCTATAACTATTTACTATTTATGACTTACTACTCGGACAAAAATGAAGGATTAGTAATTTAATAATTTAATGGTTAATGAATTTAATCAATTGGCAATAAGTGGGACTTTTTCCCATGCTTGTAAGGTTTGATTAAAGGCATTAGCAAAGTTCATACCCCCGTGAGTCTGATTGATACTCGAGAGGACACCAAAGGCGATGGAGTCATTGATGAGCTCATTACTCTTCTTCATACTTTCCGTGTGTGCTTGGATTTGGATATTATCTGAGTGGGAGGGTTTTTCATGTTTCTCCACAATCTCCAAACTACCCCCACTAACATTTTCTTCTTCCAGCTCATGATGTTCATGAGGATGGTGAGTCCTGGACGATGAAGTTGTGGAAGTGGAAGTGGAAGTAGAGGATGAGAGTGAGGGGAATGTTGTGGATTCTTCTCTCCCCTCTCGAGATTCTTCTGTAGCATTTTCCTCATCATCATCGTCATCATCAATCCGAATTTCATCGTCATCCTCCTCTTGTTGACCTCTCTTCCTATTTCTCCTTATATTTTTGTTTTGATTCTGATTCTGATTCTGCTTCTGCTTTTGATGTTGATCAACAAGTTTCCCACCTTGACCTTTCCTCTTTCCAATTTTCTTCCCATTCCCATCCTCAATGTAATAATCATCATTGTCATTGTCATTATCATCTTCATTATCCTCATTATTATTATTGTCCTCATCCTCATACTTGATATTAACAAGATCATTCCGATGTCGATTCACCCGCTGCCTGTTAAAATCACCCTTGACAATGTTGACAATGTCACTGTAGAGCCCCTTGATTTCCGTCCAGAGGTCAGTTTCCACCTCTGCATCGTCGATGAGGCCCGTCTTGTCATCCTTCCCCGCGGTCACTCCACCCCCAGTTAAAATGGAGGGGAGGAGGAAGGCAATGACGGCGGAGAGGGCGATGAGACCACCCAGGAGGAAGAAGGTGGAGGTCCAGGAGGAGGAACCGTCATCATAGTGAGCTGGGTGATGATGATGTCCATAATTTTGACCAGCTGAGTATTCCAGGTCATTTTGAGGTTGGTGCTGATGCTGATTTTGGATTTGGCTGGGATATCCAGAGTGATATTGTTGTTGTTGATGATAAGATGGTGATTGTAGTTGTGTTCTGTATGGATTCATGGCAACGTCATGATACACATTTTCAGAGGGTTGAGCTACATATCCATTTCTCATTGCAGAGCCTGGCCCAGAACCAGAACCAGGGCCAACACCAACACTATTCATGGCCGAGTAGAACATGGAGGGGATGTTTGAAATGTGCTGTTGCACCTGCTGAAGACCGGGTAAAATCCTGTCCTGTTTCGTGTTCATGGGAACTGTGGGAATGTTGTGGTTCATGAGGTGTGGATCAAGCATTTGTGCGTGTGGATGTGAATGTGGATTCTGGTTTTGATTTTGATGCTGTTGTTGATGTTGGTTTTGATTGTACGGATTAGACTTGATGTAGTTCATGGCGTTGTGGTAGCTGGGTTGTTCTTTGGGGTAGTCGGGTTGGTCGGAGTAGACGTTGAGGTCTGTGGTGCTCGCATAGTCAAAGGGGTAGTTTTGTGAGGATTTCTCCGTGGCGTAGGCATGCTCGTTGTCATTTTCATTTTCATGTTCGTTGTCACTGTCGTCATTTTCATTTTCATTATCATCATCATGCTTGTGATTTGGACGTCGTCTCCCACTCTTATGATTTTTCTGCCTCTTACTAATAGTTGCTGTGTAAAAGTCCTGGCCCGGCTCAAAAATCATGGGTGGGCTCAAATCCACGGGACTCGGTTTGAATCGAGTTGAGGTTGTGGAGGATTCCGCATGGAGGAGTTCTGTAGACTTTTCATAACTCTCCCCTTGATTTTGGTTTTGATTTTGATTTTGACTGGGTTTTACTTTGCGACGATATTGTGGACGCGGACTGGAACTGGAACGAGTGCGATGTTGGTAGTGGTAATTCTGGGGGTAGATGACTGTTTTCTCCGTGGATGAGTGTTTCAGTGGTTCTCTGTCATGAATAGTTTGTGAAGAAGATGATGAAGAAGAAGATGAGTATTCATCATCTCCGATGGACGTGTCCATGGAGACGGCGTCAATCTCATAGCTGAAGGTGGTCGGTCCAGGATCTGGAGATGAGTTTTTATTAAGATTAACATTGGGATTTGACTGTGGTTTTGTTTTGGGCTTTGGACTGGGTCTCCTCAACGTCGTGTAGGGTTTCCCGATCCATCCGTTATTTGACCCTGGAGTTGATGTCGGAAGTACTGGTGCTGGAGATTTCCTTCGCATTTTCATGTCACTGGGAGGAGGAACAACAACACCATGTCCATTGCCATGACCACCACTTTCCTCCGCCTGGAGATCTTCAATTTGATCCAGGGCTGTGAAATTCTCGTAGGTTTCATATCTCCCCTGGTCATTGTCAAATCTGTCTTGGTCCAACTCGTACAGGCGGTGGTTCCGAATGTTGGGATCTATGACGTGATTTAAATCCAAACCGGAGTCCAGTTCTAGGAAATGAGCTTGTTTTTCTTCCTGGTTTTTCTGGTGTTGGTTTTGATGGTTGTAGTGGTCTTCACTCGGCTCCACGGCTTCATCCAGACGGAACTTTGAGGAGAATTTAGGCTTTCCGTCTGGAGTTGTGAAGGTGATAGAGTCAGCGGGTGTGGATGTGGAACTATGTTCATCTCCATGTTCATTTTCATCTTCTTGATCTTGATCTTGATCTTGTTCGTCCAAGTCTGTAAAATGTCCTTGTTCTTGTTCATGATCGTGATCATAGTTTTGATCTTTTGGAGGACGTTTTTGTGAATTTAAATGTGGGTTTGAATGGGGATGCTGATGCTGATGTGGATGATGTTTAGCTCTTTGACTGGCGTCAAAATGAGCGAGGAGTTCCATGAGTTGAGGATCAAATCGTCCCTCAGCCGGTTTCATTTTTGCGAGGAGCTTTTCAATTTGAGCTACATCTTTGGGGTCGTGACTTTGACCGGAGGGGAGGGAGGGGAGGAGCCCCTTCATTTTGGACAACATGTCCGAGGACACGAGGGATTTTATATTGGGCATGGACGGACTCTGACTCATCAGTGTGGAAATCAGGTCAAATCCTACTGCACAACTAGGGAAAAAGACGAGTTGGAACAAAACTAGCTGTAAATACAAGGGTGTGAAAAACCATGAGGATCTTGATGAGGATTTCACCATTTTATACTTCACTGCACGACTCATAAATACACTTTCCTCTTTTAATTTGGCCATTTTTTATTTATTTATTTATTTATTTGTGTTTTGAGGGAGAATATTGAGTCTGGATTCTGGATTAAGAAATTTTGGAATCTCAAGTCTGTTGAATCTAAGAATTACAGATTACATGTCACATCACTGCACTTCACATGGTTCACCATTCACGATTCACAATAAAGTAAAATCTGACGGGATTTTCTCACTTTTAACTTTTAATTAAACTGAGTCACAATTGACAATTCATCAGCGTTCAGATATCATATGTACAAATGACCATTTAGCACAATAAAAGAAGACACAAATCTGATTTCCACGAGTCGAGAAAGGGTTTTCACTCACACACAAATATCTCCAAAAAAACACTCTATTATACACACACAACTCACTGATTAACCCGGCCTGAAAATAAACAAGGCTTCCGTTCCAATACTGACTGTCGATTCATGATTACTTACTTTAGATTTTTGATTAATAATGAATAAACACGGACTAAAATCAATAAGAACTACATTACTATTTTCACAGATTAACTATTAGCACAAACAACCCAGTTTTTTCACCGGGGATTTGGAAACTTAAAGCTCAAATGAGCTTTGATTTGCTTTGTTTTACCGGTAATAAAATTGAAGCGACAAGAATATAATTAAAAGTCAATTATAGTAAACAATTAGAATGACACTGCTTGTAAAAACAAATAAACTGGAATTGTACGATACAAGATACAAGATACACGATGCAAGTTGCACGTTGTACGACACAAGTTGTAAAAAACAACTGAAATAAAATTTAAGCTTCCAAGTTTGTTGGACGGAGGGTGAGATTTGAGTTTGGAGTTTTGGGTTTAGAGTATAGAGTTTGAAGATTGGAGAAGTGCAAAAAGTCCCCCCTCTTCATCCAGGTGTGTAGCATAATTTTAGCCAAATGTACCAAAATCCGCACTACCTGTGTATTGTGTATTACATGCACAGTGTACAGTATATCCACATTCTACATAGAGAGAAAGAGAGAAAGAGAGAGAGAAAAGAGCAGGAGCAAGAAGAAGAGGAAGAGCACAAGATGATCATGATCATAGTCTCATTACTTGTAGCTTGTAGTTTGTAGTTTGGAGTAGGTATGGAAGCGTAGAAAAGTGCATACAGAAATACATATGCATCACATCACATGTTATATAATCATAATAAAAACCCTGTGCATATCGTGATGTACAAATACAAATATAAATCAGAATAAGCACGATGTACACTATATACACAGTACATCCACAAGCCATACGAATTACGCATAAAGAGAATGAAGAGGTTTTCTTAATCTAAAATCATAGCTATTTACTATTTACAAAACACAAAACAGATATAGATATAAAATATAACTATAAATATACAACATACAGCAGATTTGATACCATCCGTGCAGAATGTCAGTGTAATGTACACAAATTTTCCCTATCTACCTACATTCTACATTCTATATTCTATATCCCAATTTCACAGTAAAATGCATTGGATAAAACAGAGAAAAAACATCAAGACTCAAGATTCAAGATCAAGTACACAAGAACCATAGCACATGAACTAATAATACATAAAATACACCTAGAATCTACTATTTAGAATCTAGACATATACACGATAGAACCTACTGTATGCTTTATACTTTATACGTATACTCATTACTCATGTAATACAGAATATGTACGTAGCTAAACCGAGATGAGCGAAGGATTCCTTACATAGATGACAAACCATGCGTATCGACACAAAAGAAAACGGTCAATCCCGTAAGGAATAAAAGTTTTTTAAACCTATCTCACTTTGCCTTTGCTTTCCTTCTGTACTCTACTACTAAACTCTAAACTCTGTACAGAGTACCTACAGTAAAACCTCAGGTATAATTGAGGAAGTTTTAATTTTTACACATAATTATCATAATAATCGTTTCAAAAGTAAGGTGGTAAAGTATGAAATTCCAGGTCAAATGTCAAGTGTCAAGTATCAAGTTTAAGGGATTCAAATCTCAAAGGTACAACTTGTGGTTATTTAAATGTAGGTATTTTTCAAGTTCAAGTTTTTGATGTTTTTTTTAGGAATTTACATATCTCAAATCACAAGCTTTCAGGCAATGTTCTGCATTCTGCATTTTCTATGATGTGAATTCTGCCGAGTGGGATTATGGAAGTTTCACTGTACTCTGTTCTCTGTTCTTCGTTTTGGGGTTAACCAACAAGGAATTGTAAATGGTGAATGGTGAATTGTACGCGTACGTAATAGTAAAATGTGCCCTTGTCTTTAAGCTCGAGTCTCTTTTTACTCCTCTTGATTATATAATGGATTTCAGATAGATGCAACAGATATGCTGTGCATATTGTCTTGTGGATTCCTTTATATTTAACTACTCTAATGCTATAATGAAGGCAGTCCACGTATCACGAACCATGTATCATGTACAGTGTACAGTGTACAGCCAAAAGCGAATTTCGTGGTCTTTTTTTAAATCGAGTAAATAAAATAAGTTTCATGTGAAGTGTTGAATGTTACACAATAATGAGACAGAATAAGAGCAAGAACAACAAGAGCAAGAGGAATAAATATTATGCTGTTTCATCCCCATTCCCAATGCTCCATGTTATACATGTAAAAGTGTGTATTATATTACTTTATTTTATGTATATTGAAGATTGTCAAAGAGGGACTTGAAATGAACACACAAGTTTTCCATGTCTACAGTTTGCAGTCTACAGGTAAAAAAGAGAAGTAACTCTGACAATTGACAATACAAGAAACAAGAACAACAAGAACAAGAACAATAATACAGCAAGAGGTATAATTGTAATTGTGAGACTTGAGAATGCCCAAGTGCATCTCTTCAAGCTCCTTCCTCCGATGACACTCCAGATGTTTTACTTTACACAGCCACAATATATGCGCAGTTTACCATTTGTCATTTACACAGATACTTCATTTCATTTCTGTCAGTTACACTTTACCATTTACACTGCATAAACATAAGACATGATGAACCCACCTCCTCCTCTAATGTCATTAATTTACCCCGTCAACTGAATACTGAGTACTGACTCAAATGTCTCATGTCGAATGCTCAAGCAACTCACAGTCACAGTCACCACAATCCACATTTTAACTCTTTGCAAAATTGAATGCTCAACAAATACATTATCAAGTACAATACTCATTCTTCCTACTGCGTACTGAACCTACGGTATTTTGTATCTTATATCTTGTACATAATAATTTATGTCTAGCTCCCGTCTTTATCCTGTTGTTATCTTGTCTGTCTGTCTGTCTATGAGCCTGCACATTTAAATTAAATATCATGTGCACACACTGACAGATTTGACTTTGACAGATCTTGAAAGCTCAAGTATAGAGATTCAAGAAGGAACAAGTGACATTCAAATCCACATTTACATCCTGTACCCACTTTTTCATTTTGTAATCCCAATGATCCATTTGAGTACCACCAAAGATGAAACACACAAGTAGACAAATATCAAATATCAAAAAGTATAATAAATAATAATATCTTTAATTCAGCTGTTCTATTTAGTATTTGGCTTTTGGTTTCATGCTTTACCAGCGTCAGTGTTTCATGTCTAAAAAACATGCACATGATAAATGATAAATGATAATAAATAGGTGTACTCTTGTGTGCAGAGTACAGATGCATTGTTTACTAATAAAATGATTTTGGATTTTGGTAATGACCTAAATATTCCTCCTCACTTGTACATTCTTCACATTTATGCAGAACTGAAATGTAGTTGAAATATTGTACAGTCAAGTAATACTTATTAATACTTATTAGTCAAAGTCTCTTCAAATTCTAAAGAGTGCACATGGACAATAAAAAACGGACGTGCATTTTAGTATTAGAATCTAAAATGCAGTGGATAGTAAATAAAAATAAAGAATGGAGGAAGGAAACAATGCAATTGAAAAGAGAGGAATCGCCACAGCCACAAAATCCACAAGTTTCTACAATATCCATCATCCATATGCATTACGTTTTAATGTATTACATGAGCCCATGAATTTTACCATTTACAATTTTGTTTACTGGCCTCCGATTTTCTTGTACTTCTATTGTGTTTGTAATTTGTAGGTATTTCTGTATTCTGTGTTTTGTATTTTGTACCCTCGAGTTAAAAGTACACAGAATCAGCAAACTATGTTAAACCGCAACACAATAAAAATATAGAATTATTGCATAAATATTTTGAATTCATATACATATGTAGAATGTAGATACTAGGTGCATTATATTTTTGAACATCAAGTCCAAGTCCTGTGTCCTAAATACTCACGTTTTCCACTGTAAATTCCGTTTGGGAGGAAAAAAATTACACAATTATTATCAATTATTATTTACTATAAATTGAAACCCCGACTTTTTCTTGCAAATTCATCAGTCATCAGTGCAGGAATATTTACAATATATTTATTATTTAGCATATCTGTATTTATCAGACAGTGAAGAGTCAAAACTGATGAATATAGATTTTTTTTGAATGACACGAATTTCTACAAATTGTAAACTGGTAATTGGTTACAAAACAGTAGGAAAAAACAAAACATCTGTTTATGTTTTGCATTTTACCATTTTACAAGTCACACTGTGAACTGGGATATTTCTGTGTTTTGAATTCTGCATAGCCAAAAAAAGAGAAAATTGGTTTTTAGTTTTCAGATGAATGTACAATGTACAGTGTACAGTGTACATGTATAAATGCTAAATAAATGAGAAAACAAAACATGTTGTTTTTATATAGAAAAGTCCATCAACATCATCAGCAGCATGAGCATTGAGGATTGAGCATTGAGGATTGAGCATCATTCGTATACCATAATATACGAATATACCACATGCCACATTTCACCGTTACCTCCTCTTCATTTTCTATCTAATAGATTATTTTTTCACCTCAAACCTAGTTAACTCCTCACTCTTTACCATGAATAAGAATAAGAATGAGAATACGAATACGAATAAGAAAGAGGAATTAGGAAGAGAACAAATAATTTATGCAACTTTTCAGACTCGTCACTTGACTGTTGACGGGGATAAAAAATGGAAACATTGTTATTGTTGGTAAAAAAAATAGTTAAATAATAATAGGAATAGTGTATGGTAAAAACAATGAGAAATGATGAATGATAATGCATCTAAATTCTAAATGTTTTTCGTGGAATGTGTAATGTTTAATGTGTAACGTGACGGAGTCTTATACTTTATACTTTATACACAAAGTTGATAGATGATAATATTTTTTATTGCTTTACTTTTTACTTTATGCAATATGTAAAAGCTATAAAAAAATTCTAAATTACGTACATATGGGAGTAAATAGTAAATTGAATAAAATTATATAAGATGTAAGTTAAAAATGTGCATAAACTTTTTATAAAGGATGATACATGAATATCATAGGAAAACTCCAAACTCCAAACAGTTTGCAAACTGAAACTACTAAATAGATAAAAGTGGAAGAACAAATAACCATGATGATTTTTTTTAGGAATTGAATTCCTATAGTAATCCTGCCACTCTCAGGGGGTCTCAAAAATCGCTTAAAATGACGAGATAAATGGCTTATTATGAGCTTTTCCCAATACAAAATAAGCGATTT
>JABASP010002290.1:0-21255 GCA_019776565.1 Sminthurinus signatus | reverse complement strand
AAATTACAGTGAGAAATATGAAAAAAATGCTTTTATTTCTAAGAGATTTGTGTATGTATAATGTAATTATTACCTACAAAAATCAATAAAGTTATGCCTTTATATTGTTTTGACTTTATAAAGAATTTACAAATGGGAGATTTTTTTATATTTATATTTTTTTCTTTACTTACAAAAAGCATAATACAAAATTCAAAACGTCTAATTAGTATAAATAAGTAAGTAGGACTAGACAATTTTTTACAGCTTTATATATTTTTTTTTGTATAAGACTTTTCACAAGTATTTTCTATTTTCATTCAGAAGATTATATTTCCGTAAATGACAACCCTTACAATTTTTTTAACAAATAATATCTGAATGAAGACAGGAAAACATTAGTCATTAGGTATGTATAATAATATATTATTTATTATTATGTAGATTCAGTATAAGTATCAAGTATGATATAAAATACATGTATTTATATAAAACGCTAACCTTGGTAATAATAGTTCCAAAGAAACATAACATCAAATTATATTATACATTATGATTTCAATACACAGCAAAATTGATCAATAATATTATATTACATACTATGTGTACACTATACACGGTCTCTGTGTATACTTTTCTCGAGAATTTTAGCGCTTTCCCTGTAGTACACAACACACAACCTTAGTAAACATTCTGGGTGAAATTAAAGGAAGTAGTAAATAGCACATTGATCTTATTTATTCATATTATTATTGTCATGATGAAAATTTCTAATGAATGAAAACTGAGTACACTGTCAAAATTGTACACTATCATTTTGTATTCCACTTGTTTAAATAGAAGTGTGTATGTAATATGTTATTGTACAAAATCGGCTAGGCACTATAAAAGTACATTGAAATCAGTTGAGTTCCTATATATATATTTAATTCATTGGTTCATCCCATATTGTACCTGTTAATTCTATAGTACATGCAATGATATTTAGTATGTATAATACTTTTAAGATGTACACAATATGGATACATGCTCAAATGAATAAGCTGACACTTACCAAGTCAACTCAAATTTCTTCCGATTAAATGCGCAGTTAGAACTTTCGTACCACTGTGTACTCTTTTATTTTTGAAATAGGGACATAGTATATAGGCAATTTTGTAACAAAGCCATTTAAAATTGTATTATTTCCACAATTCTTTGTGCTGTAGTAGCAAGTATTGAGTATTGAGTATCACAAACATTCACGGAAGTTCGTCTGAAAACGTTTGTATTTTAACTTTTGTCTCATCATCATGTCCTGTTTCTTTCCTCCAAGATTTTAAATTTTAATTCAGTTTTAGATTTAGACTTAAAAATCTGCCATGATTCCTTGACACTGGACATGTCAACTTTGAACTTTGAATTAAGAAAATAAAATGGTGGTACAATTATTTCTTTTTGCTTTCGATAAAAATGTATTGTGAATTGTGATGCATCATAGCATCATATTTCTTGTTCGTATTTATATTTGATTCTTTGAATATCAAATTGAGTCCTTATATAAGCATGCATAAATCCATTATGTGATGTGATATCTTTCTAATATGAATGAATCTTCTATAACTAGTACTTATACAGTATAGCAATGTATTCCTCGTAAATCCATCATAATATTTTGATCATAAAAATTCCAGTGTAAGATGAAGTATCATAAAAATGTTTCATGATAAATACGACTCATAATCATAATAATAAAATATACTATGTAGATTATAAAACTAGATACTAGATACATGAAATAAAAAAGAACCAATGACTTTGCAAATAAAACTATTCACAATTCACACCCTTCTTGTATGTCTTCATATGTCACTCCATATCATGTCGTATTCCCAAAGTATATAAATAAAAAATAAATAAGACGCAAAAGAAATACTTTTACATAGGATGTAGTTCATGTTGTGTAGTTTTATAATTCGTAAAAAAGAAAATGTCTTTTCTCAGTATTTATTTTTACGGGTTTCATTCGTTCGTTAGAAATAATTTATCCAAAAAAAAATTTCGTTTAGGTACCTTTTATATCAAGTACATGATATTATTATTAATCATTATACGCACTTGATCCCTTCTTTGAGTTTCCTTAATACATATTTATAGTATTGTACATTGTATATAATCACTGTGTAGTATAAATTAGTAAT
Organism: Sminthurinus signatus; assembly: GCA_019776565.1. Taxonomy (NCBI): domain Eukaryota; kingdom Metazoa; phylum Arthropoda; class Collembola; order Symphypleona; family Katiannidae; genus Sminthurinus; species Sminthurinus signatus. The sequence continues at coordinate 19,096 of JABASP010002290.1, read as the reverse complement.
AATAATTATTATTATAATATACATAATTGCGCTGACATCTCATTTTTTCCAGTCATACATTGTTCATATGTAATCAAAGTATAAGAGAATATATATATAATACACTCGTGTAAATACATAGTAAATAGTAAATAGGCATCTATATTATAATTTTTTAGGACTTGGTATACTTTTGTGCAGTCAAAACATTTGTATATATATGTATAAGTATTCATGTAGTTTATAATGCGAACTTGGCATAGCAAAGAATATAATAATATACCATTAAAACTTATATTTGCTCTATTTAATTTTTTTCAAATCATAATGTAAGTAGACTAAGTAAATAAACCTTTCATGTCCACAATACAGGTATATATGTATAAAATGAACTAAATAGTAAATATTGTAGTATATTTATAGACATACACACACACTAACTTAGTATTGTTGGTTATGGATTTAGGATTACATATCGGTTATCGATGACCTGTGTGTATAGTGTATAGTATGTACACTATACACAGTACATTTGTACACACGGAATTTTTCAAATAATTTTATATCATACTTAAGCTGACTTTTTTTTCATCAATCTTATATTATATCAATTCTAAACTTTCAAAAATTGAGTCAAAAATTTCAAAGTCGCGTCCATTATAATTATTATCATTACTATTATTTGTTGATTTGTTTGGAGGGTTTATCCTAACTAAAACACATAGACATATATGATAAAAAGTACTAATAAGTATTACATTTTTACAAAATACAAGTTGTGACATGAGGAAATACAAACAGAACAGAACCATGACTCAAGAAGACTCGGGAAATGTTTATCTACATTAAATATTAAGTATTATTTAGTTTGTAGAAAAATAGAAGGTAAAAGACAAATGACAACGTTTCGGATTTTTGTTTATATACTGTCTTTGAAAGAAATAATATAATAGATGCCTATCGGGAAAAAATTGAATTACAAAAGAAATTTTTGTCATAAAAATGGATACATATTTAAAAATGTGAAAGTATTATCATCATGGTTAATCATTACCATTATTATTACTAGTATTATTCATTCAGTTCAAAATTCAAAACTATATGTGGTAAAATCTAGGAATGTAAATGTTATATATGTTTGTGTATAATAAGGTATACAAGTCTATAGTCTAAATAAAAATCAGGACGACAGCTATAACCTGAAGAAAAAGAGCAACTCCTGTCAAAATCAAGGTCATTTTCAAACCTGACCTTCCACCTTTCTGTGCCTTTTGATTCTGAACACTGTGAGCATCCATCAATTCTCGAATTTTCTTGCTGCCCATCACATTATGATGACTTCTGTAGTAGCGTTTCTTCTCCTCCTGGGACAAAGGTGAATCATCTATCGAAATGATGGAAACTCCTCCCTTTGATTTTCCATACTCTTGAAATCGAGCAAACTCTAGATTGACCTTTTCCTCACCGCTCTAAATAAAAAAAATAATTCAAGAACATAAAAATTAAAAAAAATGGTCAAATTCATTTGTCCACTCTTGACTTTCAATAAAAAAAAAACTACATCACATAATGAATATTTATACACATTTTTTTTAAATTTGACACCACATGAAAATTGATAATAATAACTGATAACTTAAGATTTTCAAGTATGATAGTTTAAACTTTGAACGATATAAAATTTTAAACTGCGCAGAAACTCTGTGAATGAGTTTGCAAAAAAAAACCATACATAAATAATGAGTAAATGATTAAATAACTAAATAAATAAAAAAAAAAATGAATATTATATAAACGTACCTTAATGACCGGACGATGAACGTCCGGAAGACACTTGAAAACGATGAATTCACCATCCGAATTCTTGTTGTTAGAAACTCCTTGGGACTTTCGTATTTTCTCAAACATTCTATGAGTACCGAGTTTTGATGTACAAGTGCAGTTGCTTTAAATTTCAACACTAACAAAAATTCTAATGAGGATGATGAGAAGGATTTCAAAAAATAAAAAAACGAGACCAAGGTATAAAAAAGGAAAAAGTTAATGTCAGGAGGGGAAAAAGTACATTGAGTAGTGTTTTTTTAATCTGGTAAAAATTTTGATGAGGAATCGAAGACTTTGGTCAGTTATTTTGAAGGTAACTCTAAAACCACTGCCAATCAATTTTGAAACAATGTTTTGATTATTCACGGTAACTTTTGACGTCGTAATCTTGAAGGCAGTATAAAGTGGAACACTTTTAATAATAAATAAAAATATTCAAAGGTCGTTCTTCGTTCTTGGTTGTTCTACGTCCAGCACACTGTGGTTTTGATTCTCTCTTAACTCTCTTAAGGTTTGTTATTGAATGAATGCACTTCTATTTTTCTCTGTGCTGTGTACATGTAAATGTGAACATCTTCATACTTCATGCAGTCAATAAGCTGTGACAAGCAAAAAGCAAATACAAAATACTCACTCACACACACACATAGATACAGGATATAATATGATATATATTTAAGTATATTATACATAATACATACAATATACATAATACATATGTAATAAGTATATACACACAGGGAGAGAGAGAGCAACAGAGAAAATAGACAAACCACCAACCACTTAATATTATTATAATATATTTTCTAATAGAGTATTATTATACATTCATACCCTAATTATAACTTATAACCATTTCCTTACGTATATTATATTATGCATAATAAACCTTCGTCTTAATTTTTTTTTCTCTACACATATTTAAGTACATCGTCTTCCTTTTCATCTTATCAATTACAATGATTGCGTATGGTGTTTAGTGTGTAGTGTGTACATTTGAAACAGTTAAAATAATAATAATATTATATTCTTGTATTAGAGATCATAGCATAATATTGTGGTAAACAAATGTTTATAATATATCATCACCGAACTATGAACTATATCCGCTTCTTTTATTTATATATTTATACTACATCTATTTTCTCTTTACATGGTACAAAATACAAATGTCTGTGCATTATGTTATTAATTATTATGCACAAATACTAAATACTTGTTCTATAAGTATCACGGGTTAATTTGTATTATATGGCTAATGCTGACCTTTCTCTTCCTTTCCTGTTTCCGCTATTCAAAACTCAAAAGTATTAAAATCATATAGTATAATGTATTCCAAGACATTCATTTGTTTCAAAATATTATGTAATTGCATGCACATTTCTCTTAGCATTTTTATTAGCCATAGACCTTTTTCCTACATGGACAAAAATACCTTTAAAAAAGTATCAAAATATTAAATATCTAATATTATGGCAGTATTTTAAAACAAGTATGAAAAAATATTTAGGTATGCTTATTTTAAAAATCTTCCTCTTGATTCTTGATAAAAAAGATGTGACGTCTTTCCAGTTATCTCTTGTTTATGTGTAACTTTTGTAACTGAGCTACAAAATCCTCAACTCATCACTCATCACTCTCATCATTCATCTTGTCTATTTAAAGGTTAAAAAATATTGGAAAATCTTTGAGAAATCAAAAGCCTTTTGTATTTTGTATCTTTATCACGTTGTCTATAATGTCATTTCATGTGCTTTTGCTACATTCACGTTGACATGTAATATGTAATATGCATCCGGTATGCCAGTAGTAAGTACATAATGTTTTCAAACTTTATTTGTCAATTGTCAAATATTATAAATCATAAATAATAAAGTGTAAGGTGAAATATGACATAGTAATCCTGAAACAACAAGAAGCTGTAGGAAATTGAAAAATCATATATTTACTATACAAAAGACAAAAACAAGAACAAGAAGGAAGAAGACAAAGAAAAAAAAACGTAAATATAAATAGTAATGTAGGAAAGTGAGTAGGAGTTAGTTTCGTTCGTTTTTCTTTTCATGTGTACTGTGTACTGTCGTCTGTTGACTGTTGACTGTTGACGTGACATTCACTTTGTTCTTTGTTGAAAGTTGGAAATGTACAAAATATCAAATATATACATACAATATACAAAAAATGTATCAATATTTGATACTCTTTGTACTCTCTGTATTTAGTTTTTAGTTTTTAGTATTTACTGTACTGTACTTTACTTTTTACTTTACTCTGGTTGACGAACATTATTCAACTCTGATAATAATAATACTAATCAACAATATTGTGTAAAGTTTAACGATGAAGACTCTACTTCGTTGGTTGAAAAAAAAGGTAAGCAAAAGGTTTTTTCTCTCTCTCTCTTTCCTTTATCTTTTAGACTAAATATTAAATACGTACAATGTACACTGCTGGTAAATTGTAAATCGTAATGCATAAGTAAAATTAAATATTGTGTATCGCTCCCTCTCTCTTCTTACACTATCATATTTTGTAAGAGTAGGTATGTTTTTACTGTGTTTAAAGTAAAATAAAGTATTTGGATATGCATAATATTGTATATCTATACATATGTACAATGTACATGAATTTCCATCTATTTACAACAAATTATTTACATAAGAGCGAACAATAGATAAAAAATGTGACACTGTACATTTTGTACATCCATGATCCATGCAGTATTCACTGTTCAGTGTTCAGTGTATCTAGTATTTAGCAGTGAATTGAATCATGATCACTGTGCACTAGCTCTGCACTGCATGTTTTTCTCCATGTACTTCATGTACAATGTACATTGTACGTAATATAACATACATAACCCTATGCATTTAATATTTACTCTGTACTATACCTACACATGAACTAAAATAAGCAACATCATCATCATATTAGTATTATTTTGTGTACTTTTCAATTTTCAATAAACAGCAATAACAGTAATAATCTTTATTCTGCATTAATACTAGTAATAGTAGGTACTTATACTTTTACGAGGATGTAGTAAGTAGTAAGTTAATATTTATGTACATCAACTTAAGACCCTAGCTGTCGGGCTTTCCTCTCGTGTTAACACATTTTAATACATGTAATTGTAGCATCTAAAGTGTTCACTGCACAGTACACATTACACATTGTAGATTGTAGATAGATAGATATATTGTTTACTCTGTTTTTCTCTTCATATTTCATATTTCGTGTGGTAAATGGTAAATGTGGTAAGTGGTAAGTACCTACTTTATAACGCGTCTATCCGATACACTTTAGATAACATTTTTTTCTCCCCCTCTCTTCATACTTCATATTAGATTTGTTCTATGTTCTCGTATATGTATCCCATTTTATCTTTATCTCATTTTCGTCACTTGCCTTTTCACATTAGCAACTTTAAATACCTTATCATCCCACATGAAACATGTATATTAACTATTAACTAGTTAAAGTAATCATATGAAACTCAAAACTCAAAACACACATTCATGTAATGTACATTGTACTGTACAATGTACATACGACACATTACGTATTAAATACACCGGAGTTAAGCTTTGTGTGTTATTTTTCATTTTCCAAAAGGTAGAAAGCTTCTCTTTTTTTCACTTCAATTTTCAATTCATTTTTAGTGGCCTGTGTAGAATGTAGAATGTAAAGTTTAGAGTGTAGATTGTGCATAGAATGTTTCTCTAGGGGATGATGATGTGGAAAACTGCACATTGAACTCGGCGAACTTGAGCAGATAAAATATTAAATATTGTATACATGTGAAAAATATCTATAAAGCAAAAAATTGAATCAAATGCTTCATGTATTATTTGTAATCTGTATTCTATATGTATTACTTTTGTTAGATAGAATATTGGATATTTCGTTTTTCATACTCGATAGCCAATGGTTTGTAGTCTATATTAAAACAAAATGTAATGCATTGTAGTTTTTAGTTTATGTTTTGTTCCTAATTATATAACATGCTTATAACATGTTTTAGTAAATAAATTCACCAATTTTCATTTAAGCATTTATAGGAAAACATTTTTTACATGATGGGAGAAAGTCTCCATTTTTTCCTGTGGGCTACTTTCACTAGGCCCAAAAAATGGTACATACGATTATGATTGATGTGATGTAATAAAGAAAGAATTTTTAAAATGATTGAACATTGAAAGTTTCCATCTTTTTTATTAAACGTTCTCTAAATAATAATACTTTAAATATGAATCTATTTTTTGTTTTGAATAGCTTCTTAATTCTCAATTTCAACTGTATGTACTGTATTTTTAGTTTAAATACATTGAACATTGAATACAAACTTTGTCATCGTTTGTATATTCTTTGTGTAATTGTTTTTGTTGTGGATGTGACTAATCCTAGTCAAGATTCTGCATTCTCAATTCCATACATTCCGTTTCAAATTTCAGTGCAGAGATAAATAAAGAAAGAATCCAAATGGAAGGAGTTGAGAGTTGAGATTTGAGATTTCTCTGTCATGTGTTTATGTTATTAGTATTTTTATGACGACAATTCATCACTTTGATGGGTCGTTATGATTTTTGTGTTTGATATAATCTATAATCAATAGTCAATAGGAATAACATGAATTGGATTTGACATGTAGTATATAAAGTATAACGTACGATAATATGATACAACGAGTAGTTCAATTTTATCCAGTTTCTTCTCCTGATTACAACTTACAACTTACAAAATATACAGCGGCTGAAACTGGAAGGAGTACGAAAGATGTCCCATGACAAGAGAAGATAAAAGATAAGACTTGATATACTGTATACTAATGTAAAAAAATGTTTTGTTATGATTTTTTATTTACTTTTCATAATGTGTATAATATAATATAGTAAATATATGAGTTGTGTCTTATGCAATATCATATTGGATTGGATTGGATTGAACTGTGTTGACTCAGAGCGGGTAGAATTACAATGACGAAGTCATAATTATTATTGTGTACAAGTAACATACATAATACATACCAAACTGAGTGTTATGAATTATGAATTATGGCCAGTCATGTGGATGTGTATGTTTTGAATTTTGAAAAAGAATTCAAGTCAAAGTTAAAGATAAAGGGATTCATCTAACTTTTAGTTCCCACGATACGTTCTGTCTCTTTTTCACCATTCAAATTTTAAAAATATATTCAATACATTAAGGATTGAAGATTTTTATGACATGTTTTATCTCCTTTTTTATAATTGGATCATCCGATAGTATTTTATATCAACAGTGGAATATTTCATATCTCCCTTATTCTTTCTTCTTCATTCAGGGTATCAAATATCAATAACAAAAACAATCCAGTTTCATCCTAAGCTCTCATGCAGCTCCTAAACTACAACTATTTACAGTTTGTAATAGATAAAAGATAGCATCAGCACTTTTGAATTAAAAATGATAAGTGATGAAATTTATGAATGACTAGTTCCACAAAAAAATTCAACAACAAGGACAATCAAGATCAATTATCAAGATTAAGATTCAAGATTCAAAATGAATGAAGATAAACAGATTTTATTCTTATTTAGGGAAAAATAGAAAAAGCTTGCTCATCAGGCTTATTTTTCGGCTTCTCATTCGGCTTCTCATGAATTTGAGAGCTTGAGGAATGGATTCTGGATTCGAGATGTGTTTTTGTTTTTGTTTGTCTCACGTATTTCCCCTTTTTATGGATATTAGATATGAATTTACAGATTGCCGATTTTAAATTAAACATACTTTGAACACCAATCACCATTTTCCAAAGAATCTTGTGCTGAATTGAGACAAAAGTTAAAACACAGTATAGAATTTCGACTAAAAACTACATCATACATAAGAATCAGATGAATAATGGATAAATTCTCTAAACTCTGGTTTACATTCCTTTATGTCACAGAGAAAAAACTGCACGTGTCGAATGTTTCATTCTGGAACTTTTTACTACATATGTATATATGTATATTTACAACTAAAATTAATTCATTTAACATTGCAATATCGATGCTACATGCATGTAGTATCATAAACTCTTATTTGCATTAGTTACAGCTGTTGTGGGGTAATAGTGGAGCATGGTTCACATAGTCCCCATGTGTATTATGCATCTATGTTCAACCAAAATCAATCCAGTGTGTCTGTTGTGTGTTCTACTCTGTTATATATGTACAATTCACACTCAAGTTTTTATTTCATTTCTGTCAAAATTTTAAATTTTGAATCTACATTTGATTCAGTTGATTTTTCGTAAAAATGAAATTTTGAGACTTCATCTTGAACCTCAATGCACATTTCAACAGCCTGCTGATCTCTTTTCATTTCATATCTCATGCTCTACATTTTACAATTAAAATACTGTTACATTTAAAGTAAAAAGTAATGTTCCATTTATATTTACATTTAGATTGAAAGTTAGCTTGAAGTTACAAAAAAGACAAGAGGATTTCCTAAAGACACTTTTTGACCTTTTGAAGAAAGATGGTATTTTCTCCCGTTTTTTATGGATCAACTATATCTTGTATCGTCTGTGTATTTTTGACCCGTCTGACTATAATAGGTGTGCAGAATATAGAATAAAGCGTTCATAGTAGAAAGTATAATACACAGATACATCAGTCAAGTTGTGGATTTTTAAACAGTGACATTTCATTCATTTATATATATATATTCCGAATTCCGAATAACGGAATAACTTTGCATCTATAATATTTTCTAGATTCTATATTACCGCGTGTGTATAGTGTGTACATTTTTTATAAATTATTTTTACCATGTTGGATGCTGGATGTATTTATACTTTATACTTTATACATTTAAAGACAGTAAGTTTAGTAAGTTTCGGGTGGGTGAGTGGAGGAGGGTATAAAAGTGTAAGCCCAAGCCAAACGAAACCGAACCAAACCAAACCACAGGTTGGTTTGAAAAAAGTAAAGACCACCTGCACAGGTGCATTAATAACTAATAACTGATAACTAATAACTACCATCGTTCACTACTCACTACACACTATACTCTATACGCTATACGCAAGTGAATAAAGTAAACTAAAATAAATTGTGTAGTATATTATTATATCTTTCTATTTTCGGTATATCTCTACTTGCTGTGTCTATAGTCTATACTCTATACAGGTTTATTACTTTATGTCTGTGTATTGTATATTATATTTTATATTGTATATGTTATATGTATACAACAAGGCACAAGTGTGCTCCAAATTTCATGCATTGATAAATAAATGTCTCTCTTTTTCTGACTATTGACTATATACAATATACACTAAATATATTATACATGCTCATATACTAAAAGCTCTGAGTTCCGAATAATATAATATGACATTATTGTATTAATCGGCATTATTTACATTTTACATACATAATAAATAATAATAATAAATGTATTGAAGAAGTCGAGTCGGCAGTCGAGTTTTTATATTATTCAACATTGGTGTAAAATAATATTAATATCATATTGAGAGATAGAGAATAATACAATACATAAAAAAATGAATAACATATGTATTTAATATGTAGAGTATTATATTATATTGTAAAGTATAAAGTATAATGCATATAGAATGTAGAATACACAGAGATATCTCTACGGCTATTTTCCCCCGCCACATGATTATCAAATAAGTATAAAGTATAAGTAAGCGAGTACAAATGGGAATGGAATGGGAATAGGAATCCATTGATTGCAGGTACAATAAATTTATAGTCAAATAGTGGGTACAAATGAATGATATGTAAATATTCATCATTTTCATCGCTTCATCCTTCGCTCTCATCATCATTACGATTCGTGCCTTGTTCAACTGTCGTAATTTATTGTTATTATTATGTGTGCCATATCTTGTCAAAATGGAAAAAATTGCTCATACATACACACTCCACACACACACACACACAAACACACTTTTACCATTTAACATTTACCTATAGACTGTAGACTGTAGACTATAGACACAGAGAACAGAGCACAGAGCTAAGCCAAAAAAATAGAGGAAACGAAATCTACTGTTCAACATTTGACTGTGTCTACTTCTGCTTCTGCTTCGTTTTACTTTTGGTTCAACTGAAGAAGAAAAAAAAAATTCCATTTCATTTTTAGTGCTTGAAGTGGTATTTTGATAAACTTTCTCTTCTCCCCCATTTTTTTTTGTCTAAGGAGCACACTTTTGGATTTTGGATTAGGGTTAGGATTTGAGTACATTACATATTACATCTTAGTTACACATGTACAATGTACACTGTACAACTTATTCTAGTTACATTAGATTATTTACGTTACATATTACATAACATTCCGAACCGGCTCACAAACGTTAGTTGAGTTCAATCCTCCGATTAATTGATTTAATGTAATTTAATTAAACTTAATAATTTGATTGGAGTGAACTAGGAACACAAATACAAATACTGTAATACCGCATGTTTTTTGTTTCTGTTGTTGTGAACCATTTCAACTCAAAGTTACGAATTTTCAGCCGCAATCGGAGAAAGTGGAGAATCCATTTGATTCCAGATTCCAGACACTGACTTTATGACCAGAGCAAGACGATCAGGCGGTTTTTTATTTCATTTCGTTTGTTCGTTTAAGCTCTAGTCATGCTGCAGTTGTCGCAGTCAACGACAACTACAAACTACAAACACAACATCAACGTCTTCTCTTGAGAAAAGACAAACATGAAAAGGATGCTCCTTTCTCGTTTCTCTGCTCAAGCTGATGAAAATATCAAATAAAATCAAGCCAAGCCAAACCAAATGAAAGCAAATTGAATCTGGATTCGAAATTCGAAATTCGAAACCCAATCAAATCAACTCTGCTATAAATTTCCTCATTTTCCTCCTTTCTGTGTAATACAAAATATGTAGAAAGAAGCAGATGGTAAGTTTCCAGTTTAACTATAGCTACAACCTGCAGAGAAATCTACTATAGATATTTATGTGTTTGACCTTAAACAGAACATAATATTATACCAACTTACAGGAGTTCATCTCTCTCTCTCTCAGTACAGTTCAGCTCAATTCAAGTCAACTCAACTACAGATCCAAAAGATGTCAGTCACCATGTTTTTTTCCCCAGTTTTGCACACTTCCAGCTCACAGCTCACAGCTCACAGCTTCTGTTTCATGTACCGTCATTACTGAAATAATCACACGCAGGAATCAACGTTAACATCTATGAGTTTTTTAATGTCCAAAGTCCAAAATGATAAGGGTAGATTATAAAAAGCTGGGTAATTGTTAGTAAAATGACGGTATACACTATACACTATATACATCATCATCATCACCTTCAGGATGTTTACACCAAAAGACAGAAGATAGTCTGGAATGTGTAGACTCTAGACTGGGATTAAACAATCGGGAATTTGAAATATTATTTACATACAGAGTATTATTATTATTATTATTAAGAATATTTTTTATCAATCCAATTGTATGTATTGTGTTTTAATTTTTACTAATAATTGCTGTTTCTTCTACTTTTTACTTTAAGTCTTAGGAGGCAGGCATTGAAATAAGAAACCAGTGCACAGCTTTAGATAGTTTCGACATTTTGACAAGATGGACAATGGACGGTGTTTATTCTAGACTTTTGACAAGTCACTAAGAATCGCAGAATAACAAAAAAATAATAATAGTGGACTAGATTCTAGTTTCTAGATAATGCGTAAACAATGTTACGTAATGATTATTTACTTTTTACACATCCTTACATTGACAATAGTCATATCCTGTCAGTTGTCGGTATTCAGTTCAGGAATCAAGACAATGGAAATTCATAGACAGTGATCCTTCTTTTGAAGTTTAAAGTTAGCATACGTAAACATTTTCATTTTGCCCAGCATCCATTTCCCATTATCCATGTTATTTACTATTTACATTTACTATCTGTATTTATTTTGTACTTGTCCTGTTTATGATTTTCTTACCTCTACTTTTTAACTGCCACATGAAAAATGTGCCATGATGTAAAATGTAAAATTTAAATGACAAGCACAAAATAAAAAAGACGGGTGTTCCAATTTCCAGTTTCTGATTCCTGTTGAATTCAAGATTCAAGTTGGCTCTTTAAAATGTAAACATTCAAGATTCAAGAAAAGTGATGATGCAAGATGCAAGATGCAAGAGATATAGAATATAGAGTATAGAGAGAAAAGAATGCTATTGATGTCCTAGTTTTTATTTTCCAGTACACTTGTTAACTAATGGAACCAGGAGAGAAAGCCATTTTCAATTAAACTGTTTAATTTTTAATATCATGTTTTTATTGTGCCTAGTAAAAAAAATCCCGTTAAATTTAAAACTAGAACTTTACATGAGCTCATACCTCCGGTATCCGGTATCCGGTATCCTATTTTATAATGTATTATGTGTACTTCCAGCGGCTGACAAATTGAAAATTGAAACGATGGCGTATTCCACATTTCATACACATTACACATGTAGCTTTATACTTTACAAAACGATTGGCTCGGTTCTCAGGTATGACATGAGCTAAAATCCATGTTATAAATTGTCACCTTTTTTAAAACGACTTCTGTGTACAACAGGTAGAATTTAATTGAGTTGTCTCGTGTGACACTTTGAAGATGGAGCTGACAACGCTAGTTTAGTTAACAAAGTGAAAAGCTTTATCAATTTTTTTACTGTGTTCTGTGTTAGTATAACATTTTTTCTTGAGGACATTTTCAACTGTTTAGATTTGAAATTGAAAAATGGTTTTTCAGTTGCTTTTAGATAACTTACTGTGGTATATTGAGTAAAAAGTGAAGTACATAAACAAAGTAAATATGACTGGTATTATGTATTATACATTTTACGAAAAGGTGTACAAAAAAGAGTTCATTTTATAATGAGTTTTGGCTTACTATTTAATGTTTAACAACAGAATCTGGTATAAACAGTTCGTCAATAGTCAATTGTCAATTGTCAATAGTAGCTTTTACATAAAATTTAAAACTATTTATCTTTATCTTTTTATAATTTAATCTCATCATTATATGAATGACTAATTTTGAAACTACTGATTCATATTTGTTGATTCTTGGCTTTATATCTCTATAACTTTAGAGCTACAAAATACACAGTAATTTGTTTGTATAGTCATCATCATGGAAGTTGCAAATATTTGTGGATAGGGGATATCATCGACAAGCAAGGACTGTTTACATCCTGATTGCTCTTTTTGTTGTTGTTTTCGTCTGTCGGTTTTCCTGATTCCTGATGCATTATCTGTTGCCAGTTATCAGTTTCTGCTTTCTGCATTGAGTCATATCCGTATTTTTGCAGACACTGCAAAAATTTACAATACACAACGCAAAACACAAATTACAGCATGGATAGTCAAACGCCAAATGATCCTAGACGCTGCGACGTTAGATTTTAGGGGAAATTGCATAATAACTATAGACTGTAATCTACAGTTGTTGGGAGTTTGGAGTTTGGAGTCCACAGACTCTACGCTGTTTTTGTTTCTAATCCGAATCCCATGTAAAAACAAAGTACACATGTACACAGATTGTATATATACAATAACACGTATTAGTAATTAGTAATAAGTTAAAGCTACTACGCAATATTAATTGTGTCTGTTTTGGCTGTTGATTGTCGATTACCAAGAACATTTTAATGAATGCTTCAAGCAAGCTGCAAGTCTTTAATATTTTATCCTTTACCATGCTGACATTGTTCTTCAGTGTATTTAGTAAATAGAATTTTCCACTTGCTTCCATAATATGTACTTAATACGTAAAACATCAGTCCTGTTTACGTCATAAAAAGGGAAGGAGGTAAATGAAATTTAGTGCTTTGTTTTTCTTAATTTCTCCAAGTGTGGACATTTTTTATGCAACTTTATGAAATTCCTCGGAATTTGGTCAATTGTGACTTTTGAACTAGTACAGTTCAATTTCAAGTATTTCATTATCAATTATTATCAATCCCAAGTTCCAGTATATAAAATATAATATATATATTATATCAGAGCAAGAAATTTGAAATTTGAACTCATTGTTATTTTATTGTGAAAAAAATGATGGGATGATGGCTCGTGGCTCGTGCTCAATGTTCAATTTTCAATAACAAATTTTTCGAAAGAAAACATTTGTATTTTGTGTATTGTATATTGCATATAATGACGCCTCATGGAAACTGGAGAAAAAATTAAGAAAAAAAAGTTTACGACTTCCTGTCACCTGCCCATTTTACAACAATTTATTCACTCTCCTTCTCAGTTATAAGCTATTCATTGGAAATTTGAAATTAGAAATAGGAGACGAGTGCGTAGTGTATTATAAATTATGTGATTGATAAATAGTTCTGATGGTTCTATTTGTTATTTGATCACTGTTTCTTGTTTGCCCTTTTATAAATTTTACCTGCCATGCTACACTTGATCGATAATCAATGTGTACAGTTTATATAAAAATTGAAAACACAAAGTAAAAGTTCAGTGTATGACCTTCAAAAATAAAGCTTGAACAACTGTACATTGTACCTGAAATCATGTGTATTTGTATTTGTGCGATTCCCTGGAATTCAAATGAATATTGTGTGACTTTTTATTCCAAATTACGAATTACGAATTCCGCATTCTAACTCTAAACAAAGCAAGAAATATCTAGAAAAAAGATTTAAAATACTTGGTAAATGGCGACTGTGTTTCAACTCTGCCTCTGCTTTGTTTGCTTCGAGCTTCGACTTGGTGTTTGGTTAGATTATTTGGATTCGGTAAAATTCAACGCAGTTTCCAGTTTCATTTGAATTTGAATGGCATTGAATTTCAATCTCCTTTCTTTCTACCTTTTTATCTACGTTTTAGGTGTTACTACTTTCCTTTCAATTTCGATTTAAAGTTTACAAGTTACAACACAAAACACAGAACTTTTATTTGCAAAGGAGCAAAGACAAAGCAAGAAAGAGTGCTTTACAAAGTTAAAGAAGCTTTTAGGAATCTTAATCATTTTCCTTGGTATTTGGTATTTGATAAATTGCACCACAAAATTTGCACACACACGAATTTCCTTATTCCTGTTTTGTGTCCGAAATCCGAAAGTCGAAATTCCACATCAATAAATAAAGATGAAACGACTTTGAACTGTCACTTCTTGTAAAGGAGCTAAAATTGGAATCGAACGTGTGGACGAAGCATGTAGTATTTTTAAGCCAGTATAAAAACAGAAGTAGACAGAGCATATTATATTATCTGCATACTGCAAGAGAAAGCAGGCTTAATGTAAAATGTAAATGCTAAACTACCAAAGAGCTAAATAAATAATAAATAAACGAATGGTCACGGAGGCTTTTGCTCTAGTCTCTAGAATCTAGAACCAAAAACCGCAAATACTGAAAAGCAAACTAATGCACAACTTGAAAAAGTACATGACACACTTGAGCCAAAAATCATAGTGTTTTAGCTCCGGATACTGATCTGAATGTGCTGATCTCCTCACTTTTCAGTGTTATCTATTTTTTTTTTCTACAAATTCTAATGTTTTCTTTTGAGCTTCGAATGGCATAAAAATTATAAAAGCTTCATACACAGTTGTAATAGCGGAGATGTCCAGGAAAAAAAGCTATGAATAAAATTCATATTAATCAACAATAAAATCTACAAAAATACATGTATACAAATTACTTTCTGTTGTTCAGTTTCTTATCTCGCTCTTCAATCTGTCATCTATTGTAGAAAAAGAGTGCGCAGAGAATAATTATTACTATTTACTCTATACATTTTACATTCTTCATATGTTTTAGCATTTTCAATTTTACTGTCAACTGTGTCAGCAAAAAAAACTGCATACTGCACTTTAATTAGTTAATAGCTCAAATTAAATAAAATGGATTTCCCATTGTAACACTTGTAGCTTGGAGCTTGTGACTTGTGACTACTTTACTTTACTTTTCGGCAGTTGAAGAGCAATTGACGGCGGCTTTTCCCTGTCCCTCTTCACGAATTTCATAATTATTTATAGCCCAATAATAACAATCATTATATTTGACATGTTGATTGTCAGTCGTCAATTTTCAATAGTTTTAAGTTTTAAAACACCAAGTTGTTGTACTTGTCTTTGGTTACTTGTTCCTGTCAAAATGTCATCGGTCATTGCATTGATGAAATTAAATTATCGTACAAGTTTTCCCTTTTGATTTTTGATACTTGGCATTTGATTTTAATTGGACATTTAACATGAATTAGTACTCAATACTCTATTAATGTGCTGTATGTATTTTGCATTTATGATTTAATAAGCTGCGAGTTGCGCATATCTAATTCTGTCAGCAATCAGTAGAATCTTGAACAGGTATTTGCTATTTGCAAAGATTGAGGCCATTCAAAATTCAATTTCCCAATAAAAGTTCACAACTATCACAAATCATAAATCATAATAAATTAATTTCCATATCTTGAATCTTGATGCTTTTGATTTTTGATACAAAATAATTTCTACCTTTCATTTTACATTTTATACTAAATTAAAATTTTCCAGGAACTGAGTCGATTATAATAAACACAAAACACGATAATTATTTGGAGTAGTAGAAAAACGTTTATAATGCGTACGTGCCCAATTCATGTAGTACAAAATGCGAAATGTGAAATACATTTAGTGTTTGAAGTGCTTGTTCACCCTTTTTTCTACTTTGGTAAATATCTTTATGATTTTACATTGTATTGTGAATTGTGAATAGGAATAATTATTATAACCCTTGTTTTTGCTCCACAATCCACAATCCATCAATTCTCAGCATATATGTACAATAAATAGAACATGGCTCATCACTCATCATTATAATTTTTGTACTCTGTTCGGAATAATAAATACTCAACGGTAGACACATTGGGGATTTTGGAGTTGGAATTGGACTTGAAATTGAAAATGAAACGATTCTGGATTCTGGATTCTCCATTTTCAAGTAAATATTCAAGTATGATGAATTAATAATTGAGGACGCGCACAGAAATAAATCTACATATATCAATTATCAATATGTATTTATTAACCTTTCCTGAGCATTGAGCATGCTTTTGAATTTGTTGGATTCAATTACTGTGTCAAATTACAGAGTAAAAAGAGAAAAGAGAAAACCAAAACTCATCCACGTGTATTTTGTATTGTGTATTAAGTATTAATCATTAATCTAAAAATAGTAAAATGCGTTTACTTTTCTAATGGTTTTGACATTTTTCTGTCAGTTGTACTCTTTACTCTTTACTCGTCATTCCTGATTCCTGATTTACAATGTACATGGTAAATGCTAAATCAGGAAAAGGAAAACTGTCAGTTTTTCTTCTGCTAAACTAGAAACTAGAAACTAGACTAAAGACTAAACATTAAACATGGAACAGCAAATGTAAAAAATATAGGAAATGGTAAATAGGACGTGTACCATTTTCCCCCCAAATAAATCAAGTTTACCCATTTATCATTTATTTTTGCATAATTATGCAAAAAAAGTAACTGATAAAGTAAAAAAAGTAAAATTATTTACCCAAACGCCTACATGAACAAATATAAAATATAGTAAATTAAATAAAGGAACCATCATCATTATCATCATTTCATGTAACTAGTTTAAGACATCTGCACGTTCAATTTCAATTTTCAATTAGATTTTTGAGGAATTCAGTCAGATGTCAGATGTACATTGATTATTGATTTACTTTTATAAATGAATTTCTCACAGCTAACAGTTCACACAGTCCAATTTACATCAAAGAACCCGCAGTAGAATTAATTTCTCTAGTAATTATTGGGAAATTCACAAGTGAGAGCAGAGAGCAGAGTGGCGTGTAAAATGTACAATGTGTACAGTGTACAGTGTACAGTGTACACATGATATATTTACTTCTGTTCTGATATCCAAAATCCAAAATAGAAATTATTGGTAAATAATAACTAGACATGTGTAATATTTGCGTAAATATGTAACATGTAGTTGGATATATGCGTGATGTTTTATTTTTGAGCCTTGCCAATGTCTGGCTATTTTTGACTATATTATGCTTTTCGGAGGGACTTTGTACTTGGTACACATTTTGTATATTTGGCTGTCCCAACATTTTCCCTGTTGTAGATTGTAGATACATTTTATTTATAGCCACTAAATGCTTTTAATTTAATCCTCAAGACAAAAATGTAATAAATACTGAATACAGAATACAGGTACTCAACATTTGAGAGATTCAAGAGAACCTGAAACTAGTGTACAATTATTATGTAAGTCGGGCTAAAAGCTAAATAAATAATCAATAAATAAATGAGCTTTCCCTCTTTTTGGTTGTACTGATTAGCCGACGTTTTGATTTTGATTTGGAGTGTTGAGATTTGACATGTTGAGTAAGCCACATGCCACATGTTAATCCGTTGTAGCTCCATTGCTTGAGGATTTACAAAAATAGACGGTTTTATCCATCCTTTGTTCTTTATCTGTACTCATGTACTCATGGACTGTGTATCCGAAATATTATCCATTATCCTTGACCGTCCAAAAGTTCCAGCTATAATTATAATTACATAATAATTATATTTAAATTTTTTCATGCTTAATAATTTCCTTTCCTCTGTACTTGGCATTTAGTATTTACTGATTTACAGTGTGTGTTTACAAACTATGACGCTGATGATGTTGATTTACTCCATTTTTTGATTGACTTGACTTGAATTTGATGATTGTTGATATTGATATTGATACTCATGTTAATGTTAATGCCCTATAAATCATAATTGTGATAGGATAAAAATTCAAGGGAATTCCAAAGCAAAAGCAGATGTACTCAGTACTCAGTATTCAGTATTCAGTAGTCACAAGTCAGTACTTACAAAGCGGAAAAGAAGAGCCCATCAGAGAGATGAGTAAAATCACGCTCCTCTCATGCACTCCAATAAATACAATACAATACAACCAACACACATGCTTTACATTTACCAATAATCCACGCAATTGATGGTACGTTGTGCATATATTTAATATTTATCATGCACTAATTATAAATCAACGCATTGCATTGTCAATGTTCAATTGTACAATTTGTACAGCAAGTTGTACCTTCTATCTTTTTGACTTTTGTGATTTCTGACCATGTGCAAAATACAGTGTAATATAATTAGTACTGGGGTATTTATATCTTTACTAGCCGTTACCCGCCACCATGTGGCGGAAAATTCTTGAGCCATTTCTTTAGGGAGTAAGCAAAATTCAAACTTCCCGCTAAAATTCAAACTTCCCGCCAAAATTCAAACTTCCCG
>JABASP010002289.1:0-21278 GCA_019776565.1 Sminthurinus signatus | reverse complement strand
GTCGAGTTGACAAATTTGTCCGCTAGGTGGCGCTAGTGTCGAGTTGACAAATTTGTCCGCTAGGTGGCGAGTTTAAAAGTCGACGCGAAGCGGACGCAATCTGTACACAGACGGACGGACAACAGGATTTCAATAGGCAGCTTCGCTTCTTAAAAAGGCCAAAACAAGATTAAATAAAAACTAATAACTTTTTCAAGGGAAATTGATAGTGAGAAGTTGAAAGATTATGAAACAAAGTGATATGAAATACGTACAAAAACAAAACTCAAGTTGGTTTCGATATTATTATTATGTACACCTTATACTTTTGTGACTTGTGATTACTTAATAGAAAAAAGTTTGAACAACATTCTGGATTCCGAGAATCTTGCACACTTGAATCTAAGTAGACTCTATAATATTATTATAGAATACAACTGTGAACTGGAACTGTTCAATTTGATAAAGTTGAAGCATTCAAGATTCAAGTTGTTTGTTGTTTCAGTCATTCGTTTTAATAAAAAGAAAATACTTAAGACTTAAGACTACATTATATAATAATATTATGTGTTATGTGAATACCGTATAACGTATAACTATAGCTTTTGATTCTTGATACTTTTTCTTCTTTTTTTTGTATAATAGGAATAAAAAAGAAATAATAATATCTAAAATCTAGATATCTATCTATCTATGCCTTTTAAGGATTTATTCCATTGGAATGAAAAGTACTGAGAGTAGAAAAAAGTGTTTTTTTTAGTTCTCACATTCTGTAATATATATAATTGGTTTGTATTTGTATATTTTGTATATTTCGTAGTTGTGTAGATAGTAGATTGTAAGTAGAAAGTATTGTAAATAGAGAAAGAAAAAAGGGCAACAAGTTAGGAATTACAAATTATATGCTTCACATCTCTTTTGTTTACTTTTTATTTCTTCTATCTTTTCTTTTCAAATTTAAGCTCTTTTGTCTTTCTCCATTCTTCCATTTCTCGGATTTTCCCTTTTATTCCTTTTATCTTTTATGTCTTGGTCCTAGTGTTTTCCTTTTCGTATGTCATAATATAAAATATATATATATATATATAATATACACGTGATTCTATACTCTATACAAAATAAACAGTATAAAAATGTACATTGTACATCTTACATCTGTACATATTTATATACAAAAAAATATCAAGTATCAAAAGTATCAGAGTCATTCACTTGGTATTGAAATCAAGAAATTAGTAGCATTTTTCCCGTCTGTTGATTTTCAAGGCTTTTTTTTTCTTCTTCAAAAGTTACTCGTCTTCATACTGAGCCCCAGCTTTTTTTTTGTTGTGCTCAGTTCTGCTCTGTTTTCCTCTGGTCTGGTTTCTAGTATTTGGTATCATAGTAAAATCAAGAATAAAGACTCAAGACATGTGGAAATTTGGAAAGAGCAATCAAAAACAAAGAGTTTTCTTCATTCTTCGTGTCCTTGAATTTCCTGTTTGAAAATGTTCAATGTTCAATTCACTAGAAAATTTTTGCTGGGTATGATTTTTCTTCTTCTTCTTCTTCATTCTTTCTTTGTACACAGTTCGTAATGTAGAAGATGGATTTCATGCCTTTTTCCAGTTTTCCAGTAGTATACAATTCAATATTCAATACTCTAGCTCGTTCTCGTATTACATATGACATATTATACATGTTTATATGTATAGATTCAGAATCGTACATTTTTCCTATTGCTCTCCAATTAGTGTGTCTAAACTTCAAGCTCCAAGCTCCAATCTGTATATGATGATGATGATACTGATGATGATGGAGTAAAATTTACATAAGGACATGCATGAAAGCATCTATAGATTTCATAGATGCATCTATAATCTATAATATTTGCACATGTAGGCAAAAATCAGTGGAACGTTGGACTCATAAGTTCATTATTCATTAGTTGGGATTACAGAATGTTTGTCAGAAATTTTATATTTTCATCTTGATTTGATTTGAACGAGTAAGAAAGAAAGAAAAAGAGAGAGAGAAAGCTTGCTCCAGAGCTTTATTATTATTTTTAAAACCTCCAATCATCTACATAATAATACATATATCTTTCTCTTACGCTGATAAATTATAAGTGAGTATTTTATTACGATATTATAGTTTTTTCATACCATATATATTATGTTTCTACGTATGTTTTTATTAGAAATTTTACTTATAAATTATTATTATTACTACTATTGTTTGTACATATTGTATTTTATACTTGATTTTTTAATTTATAATTTACAATTTACAAGGGCACATTCTTTTGTCTTAAAAGTTGAACATTGAACATGCAACGTGCCACGTGAAATGATGAAATATGAAATGTCTAACATGGTAAATTAAGAATATGTAAATCTAACTTTTCCTCACAAGTGTTTACAACAGACAATAAACAATAGAAAGTAGACGTGTTTTACTAATTCATTGTTTTACTTAATAATTGTTAAAAGTTTCAAAGATGACACAAATTCCTTTTGTATTTTGCATACGAAATTCCGAGTTTTAGTTCTGAGCTTTGAGCTTCCGAGTTTTGAAAGAAGGGAGTCCAAAAGTAAAGTGTTTCTTGATCCTTGATCCTTGATTCTTTTCATCCAAAGTTTATGAAACAGTTTCAACTTTCAACTAGAGTATTGAGTGTTGGATGTTGACAAGTGAAAATGACAATGAAAATGAAGAGGAAGAGGAAAGGGATAAAAGATTAAAGAGAATAAGTGATAAGAAACAAGAACAACAACCAACAAGAATTGAACAGAGAACAGGAACAATAACAAAACTAAACACAAAAGTGAAACAGTTGAGAATTGAGAACATCAACACAGAAAATCCAGAGTTCTAACTTATATGCAAATACAAAATACAAACTTGTGTAGAAAGTTTCTAGATTACTACAACACCTCCTCCAGAATATGTTCTATTTCTATCCTCTTTTGCTTAAGGATTTACTTTTAATGCTATATTTGACTTGATACGAGTGGATATATTATGTATAGTATTATTATTATCTACAATCTACAGCGTACAGACAAAAACTTGTTTGAAGGTGAAAGTAAAATTCATGTACCTTGTACATTGTACAATGTAGAGAAAGTTGAGTTGAGTTGACAAGTGGCTTAATGAGGTTTTTATATATTTTTTTCTCATTTTCAAGGACCATTACAGCAGCTTATCAGTAGAACCAGAACCAAAACCAGTGACACATCCTGTTGTCAAGAATGAGCAGCACTCGTCTCCCGGTATGTACAACCTGCAACCTACAATTTTGCATTTACAATTTATATTTTATATTGCCCTTGTTTTTGTTTTTTGTGTTTGTTTTAGCTTACCAAGTACAAAATAATATATAATATAAAACCCCAGTGTTTTCTCTTATATTTTCTGCACTCTCACCTTTTATGTTCATGAATCATGACTCATAATAATCATAACACATAACGCATAATAAATAATGAGTAAACTTTTTTGTCTTGCAGGTGGCGGGAGGAGGAGGAGGGGGGAACGTGAACACATTTTTGCCAAAATATATCACACTTTACGTGCTTATAGCCGGGATTGGGGGTGGACTCGTTTTCTGCTTTTTCATTCTCTACTGCTGCAGACTCTGCATCGGCAGACGACTTCCTTTTGGACTCATCGTGTCCAGGTAAAAATAACACACAAATAAATAAATACATAAATCAACTCTGAACTCGCGAGATCCAAGTCACACACCAATTAAAATTCAGTTTGTGAAGATTCAACTCAGAAACGTAAAAAGTAAAAGGGAAAGCTCCAGAAAATTCACAAGTGTCTTATTCCTTATTCCTTCCACGTGGATTTATGTAATCCACATTCCGTGCTCCGTACTCGTGTCTTTTGTGTGTCAATTGGATGTTGGATGTGTTGGACTTTGGCCTGGACGGTGGACTTTATCCTTTATCTGGTGGGATTTTTATGTCGCCACAAAATTTAATAGTCTGTTCTAAACTCCAAACTATTACCCTACATCCTACATTAATGTAAAGCTTCATGTAATAGATACCAGATACTAGATTCTACATTCTACACATGTAACTATTTTATTGACAATCATATCTCTGCCCGAATCGCCTAAGGTTCTTCTTTAATCCAACATCCACAGATTCTAGATTCCAGATTCTAGATTCTGTAGACTCGAGACTCGAGGCTCGAGATATCAGTTCCAGAATCCAGAATTTGCATCAACACTGTTAGTGTGAGTTTTTCCCTCGTGGCGAATAGTGAACAGTTAATAGTTAATAGGGAATTTTGAATAGGGAAGCTGCACCTGCTCCCCATATGTATGAGTATATGAGCTATGTGGCTTGTGAATCCTATTGCTCCTATTGCTATTGTAAATTGCAAGTTGTAAGGGAAGAGAGTACAAAAGGGAATTGTACAGAGTACAGAGTATTCCTTGAAAATAGAAAATAGATATTTGAGGCTGTATAATATATAATATACTTCTTCTTTTTCTTCCTCCTCCTCCTCCATTTCCAATTCAATTGAGTCATACATGTAGATAAGAAGAATGGAAAACGGAGGATGGAGAATGGATGAGAAAAGAGATGGAATGAATGAAAAATGTAGATAGTAGATAGAGAATCAACTTGTTTGGAAGTTATGACCTATATCTTATATCCTCCATTATATATCATATTATATTATATATTATACTATTATATCGTATCAAAGTATCTGGGAGAAAGAAAGATCTCATATATTTTTATAGCTTTCACCTTCCCCCTTTTTTTCTCTCGTCTCCCGCATATTCTATATATTATACATTTTACATAGTAAACTCTACACTCGTGTTTTTCGTGTACATTTTTCATGTACTATATTATGCTCATGTGACGGGGTTCAAGTCGATTCAAGTCAAGTCAACTTCACTCGTCCCCCATAAACGGTCTGTGAGGAAGATAATTCTTTCTGCATTTTACACTTTACAAGGCATTTATTTTATCCTTACAGATTACAGATATTCGCATATCTTTGGGTTTGGGTTTTGGGTGTTTTTTTTTCGGTTTGGCTTTGCCTTTGGCTCTGGTTTTCTCGGGAACTCGGGAAACTGGAAACGGAATATACAGATATTCAATTTATCATTTATCATTTAGTCGGCTCATGTCGTACATCGTACATTATTTTATAGTCACCGGTAGGCAAAACCGGTGTTTTGCAGAGAAGGAGAGAAGGAGAGAAGGAGAGTCAAAGTCAAAGCCAGAAAAGGAACCCGAACCAGGAAAAATTATGATATCGCGTAACATGGCAAAATATAAAATATCTGTAATAGAAAATTGAAGCTATTTATATCAAGCAGAAAAGAAAAAGGAGGAGCGTTTTGTGAACCATTTTTCTTTGTAAAGTACAAGTTTATCTACATTTTACATTCTGAATATCAAGTGTATTTTTCTAGTCAATAAGGCTGCAGACTGCAGAGTTTCAGAGTTCTTTCATTGCTCAATGTTTATTGTTAGAAAGAAAAAAGAAAGGCAAAAGAAAGAGAAAGTAAAAAGAGGAAATTTCACTGTGGATTTTACATTCTCTACATTCTATACATAGTAAAAATTTGTAGACATTCTAGATTCTAAAATTCTAGTTTCTAGTTTTGATTCACTTCAATTAAATGAGGAATCGGAATTTCGGTCTGGTCTGGTCCGGGCTAGAAAATCTGGTTTGGTTTGGTTTGGTTTGTTCCGTTTGTCGGTTGGTCGGTCTTTCTCATCTCATTTCTCATTATAAAAAGAGAGAAAGACCGGAAAGGAGAAAGACTACTGGCTGTTGGATGCTGTATTACAGAGAGTAAAAAAAGATGTGTAAAAGAAGAGAAAGAAAATTAGTGAGAATGTAATGAAAAGTTTGACTAGCTCTTCATCATCATCAGATTTCCATTTTACACAAATAAAACACACACAGAGAGAACAGACACAACTTTTAATTAATGCAGATTAAAAAGGTCGTTCTTTTTAAAAGTACATATTACATATCCAACATCCAACTTTTTGTTCTGACAGCTTTTCCAACAACTCTTTTATCACTTTTTCCAGTCGCTTTTCAGTTTTCTACATTCTACATACATTATTTTATATTCTCATGATTAATATTATTATAGACTTTAAATGTAAAAGTGCCTTTTATGCTGTATAAATGTAAGATTAAATTATTCATTATTCTCATCTTCATTCATCATCCATATTTATGTATAGTTCATAGTTAAAGGGAAAAAGTAGACAGTATTTTAAATGTTAAATTCTAGATTCAGTTTGTTTTTCAATTTATTCTTAATTAGTAGTACTTTGTACTTTTCATCATTTATTTTATCTGTATAGTTAGTTTTCCTCGTTTTGAGTTTTCATGTTTTCAATATATTCATCTCTCGTTTCATACGATATTACATTGGAAATTTTATTTCTTAATTAATATCATCAAATTCAGTTATTATTAGATGTTTGAAATTCAAAACTTGAAATTTGAAGAGGTTGATATGATGATCATTTGGCATTTGAGAGTTTTTCATTACTCACTTATAATATTATTGTTTGATAAAAGTTTGACTTTTGAAATATTATCATAAACTTTCAGATATGAAAACAATCAACCCGAATCAAACATTTTAGAAATGAGGTTAGTTTTCTTTTTGGAAAGTTTGAATTTTGAAGGTCAAAAATCATAAACAATAAAATAATATAATATTTCATATCTCAGCTACTTGATTTAGAGGAAAAGTAGATAATAATGATTATTATTAATAATAATAATACCAGGTAAAACCCATGTGTGGTTTGTGGTTTTCCATTTATGGTTTCAGCCTATACGGTTTTATTGTCTGTTCCACGAATATTTTCCTGCCCACTTGAAAATTCTACCTAAAATCTCAACCTCGACAGAGATATCACATCAGTTCACTTCTCTCAACTTCATCAAGCTCAAAACTCAAAACACATAACTATAATACTAAAATATAATAATAATATCTGAAAGGTAACTCTAGGTGTATGTATCGTATATCGAAGAAACCAAGTGAAAACGCAGTTAAATATGCTATGATCCAGAAACCCGAGCACAGGTTGTCTAATCATGATATTTAATATAATAATAATTATAATGATGATTATAAAATCAAATATGATATGACATGACATGAGAGAGATACATGATACTATCTGTATTATGATAGCTTGACTTTTATCTTCTTGTCTCTTGTTGAAATTTCTCAATGTACCTGTGTGCCTGTGTGACTTGTGAATTGTGAATATTATTGCACAAATTAAACATCTAAAATCTCTGTATGGATTACAGACAGATATGTGGTAGACGGTAGATAAGCAGAAAGTTTACACAGCCCTCGCTCTAATATTATGCATAATATTATCCGTAGCTATCTCTAAATTTTCAGACACAGAGACGAGGCATCTTCAATTTTAGGTCTACGGTCTGGAGAAAGTTTTAAATTAATTAAAATGATACAGCATTTATGAATAACATTACCCTCGATCCTCAATTGCACTTTTGGGGTTCGGGAGATACAGGAATAATATTAAATATTGTATATTATTATCCGTTGTATAGAAATTATTTTATGGAGCTTTTGATCCATCTTGAAGTCAAAGTACACCACTTTATACATTATACATTATTATATTCTTAATAATAATTAAAATCAAAGGTCACTCTTCAGTATAAAATTAGACATGCCTTTCAAAGTGTGAAAAATATCTAGTTCAAGGTCCAAATAACCAAAGGAATTATTTTCAAGCTCATGTGAAATTATGAAAAAGTAACCATAAGGAGCTTTTCCCTTTTCCGGGATATTATACTTTATACTTTATACTTCCAGATTTGCATCTTTGAACGATATTCGTACAATTAACAAAATTAATATAATTATTACAATTTACAATTACAAATGACCTGCTTTCAAAATTCAAAACAATAAACAATGTACGCACATGGAAAATGGAAAATTGAAAGGTTTATTATACTTGCTTAAAAATAAATGTACACTGGAAATGTCGATGAATCATTTATTTTCGTTTATTTCTGTACAAAGTAAAACACACTAAAAAGATGAAAGCTATCTGTCCTAAATTTTATTCATTACTTATACGCTGTCTATTGTCCATCCACGTGGAAGATTTTAAGCTAATTAGAAAAATCTGCATTAACTTTGAGCTTTGAGTGGAATATTACATTATTACAATTTACAATAAACAAACAAAACAAAAGTACCTGAGTGAAATTCAAAGATAAATACATGATAGTTTAATAAGATTACACATTTATGATTTATACGTGCAAACTGTTACTGTTTTACTAAAGCACTTTGTCATTTTTGTCTCTTGTCGGTAGGAGAAAAGGAAAAAGAATGTATAGAATGTAGAGGAAGCAGGAGAATCACAGAAAGAAAGAAAGAAATAGACAGATCTAAAAATCCAAGTGCTATACCATATACCATATACAATATGAAATTATCCACTTATTACTTATTTTACAAAGTGGACAATAAACACATGAACAATAAAGTTGTGAGTGTATGACGAATAATGAACAATGAACATTACTCATCTAGAATCTAGAATGTGGAACAGAGTAAATATTAAATATTATGTGTTTGGTGTTTGCATTTATATGTGTGTTTATAAAGAGATTAGTCTTCTTTTGTCTCGTGTCTCGTTTGTAGTGTGTAGTGTGTACTGTTTAGTGCTACATGACGTGATAAAGCCGTATGAGATATGAGAATATGGAATTCGGAATTTGGTGCTCTATTAATGCTCCAGCCCCGAGCTTCAAGTTTCAAGCTTTGAGCAAATATTACACAAACATGGAGAATAGAGAATACAGAATAGAGAAAGTATCAAGAAGAATGTGGGTTGTGGATTGTGGATTGTTCCACTAATGTATTAAGTATAAAGTATGAAGAACGAAGGGTAGATTCTAGACTCTAGATTCTAGGAAATATGTCAAGAGTGAGCTTCCTCCGTTCATTCTACGCTCATTATTCATTTTTCAAAATGTACAAACTACCAACCACCGACTACCGACTACCGTCATCTGCATATTATACACATATAATATTATAATAATATGCATGATGCATAATGCATACTCTAGGCCAACTTGTCACCCATATAATAATAATATATTATATAAAGTATATCAGAAAGTCTAACTCTAATTTAAAACTCTTCTCCTAGTTTTTGTCACGAGTCACGAGTAAAAAAACAGAGTATTGAGTATTGAGTTTGTTGAAGAGTTTGACATTTCAAAACCACACACTCTACACTCTCACACATCGATATCGATAATCTACATATTTCGTGATGAAGAATGTTCAATTTTCCGAAAAAAAAGTTTCAATCTCACGTTGTTCCTCGTTCCTCTTACACATATTGATTAAACCTTTTACCCGACACCCGTAGACCATAAAACATAAACCGTAGGCCGCCTACATAAAACATAAAAATATGAGCAAAAGGCACTTGTCCCATATTCAGTTTTCAGTGTTCAGTGTTCAGTGATCAATACAGACTACAGAATACAGAATAAAAAAATATCCCACGTTGTACCTAAGTTGTAAATGCTCAAAGTTAGTTTTAGAAAATGGAAACATGAGAATTTTCCTCCTCTTTGTTCTTTCCTCTTCTCTTGTAATTTCTAATACAATTCCTTTTTCCTTTTTCGTCCATTGTCGATTTTCAATTGGATACGAAATACGAACAAGGAACAAGGAAAATAAAATAAAAAGAAAAAAGAAAAGAAAGGGAATTCAAGAGTGGGAAGTACTTAAGATTCAGAACTCAGAATTCTAGATTCTGGAGAACTATACACTACACTCTACACTCTATACTGCACAATTTTTTAAACAGTAAATATTATATTCTCCATCAAATCCAGAATCTAGAATCCAGAATCCGGATCCAAAAGAGTATATCATATGTGTAATGTGTAATGCATCATATAAAACGTAATAGATTTTGGGTTTTGGGATTTTATAGCTAAAATGTGTACCTTTTCCCTCCACTGTAAACTGTAAATTGTGAACATATTTAAAATTAAAATGAATGTCACGTTTGAATTATACACATACCTATGTGCCGTGTGCATAGCTACTGTGTATATTATAGTTTGCAGTATGTGCAATGTGCAATATGTATTATGTAGGGACAAGCTGAATTTAGGTACAAAGGGAAACGGGAAACGGAAAGTCCACACAACCCACAACCAAATCCACAAATCCAAACGGACACGTACAACACACATCTATGAATGTGTGTACATAGAAAATACAGTAGAATATCAAGTGTAGAATGTACAAGAGGAGAATAGAAGAAAAGATGAAGGCATTTCAACATTTTCCTACATATGAATTCAATTCATGGTTTTGAACTCTACCTATAGTTTCTGGTTCTGGTTTTGGTTTGGGCTTTGGCTTTGAGGGGAAATTTTGTGTGGAGACTGGAGAAAGACAGACAAAAAGAAAGAAAGAAAGAAAAGAGGATTTAAAAATCCTGTATTCTGTATTCTGTACGCAGTGCACAATGGAACTATCTGCATTTTACATTGTACATTGTAAATTGTACAGTGCTGCCTTCTTCAAAATAAGAGAAAGGAGGAGGTGGACAGTTCAACAACATCATTACGTACATCTTGTCGTGTGTGTGTTCATCGTCCCTCATTCTTCTTCAAGCTTCAAGTCTTCAAGTCTCCGAGTTTCCAGTCTCAATGACACTTGAAGCTTACACGTGTGCACTCTGTACAGTGAATATACTTTCCACTTCCAGTCTCCACGTGGCTGAATTAATGATCCAGCCATCGTCTTTTAATTCTTGTCACTCTCTCTTCTCTCCCTGTAAAATCTTCCAATTAATTACAGCATTTTACCCTTTTACCATTTACAAAAGCTTCCATTTTTATTTGAGCAAAGTAAATGTACAGTACACAAAAGACAGTATCGAGTAGCGAATATCGAGTATCGGCATTTTATGTTTTGTGTTTTGATATTTGATATAGATTTGAAATTTAAACAAACAGTTGATGCTGCATTACCGATTCTAATACATAATACGGAAATAAAGTATATAAAAATACTAAATATAAATTGATAGCGGGAGTTTAAAACTCTTGATTCTTGATGCTAATATTAATATTATCATGCCTATTTTTATTATGACTATTACATATTATTATACGCCCATAACCTTTAATCTTTACTTATCATTCGTCCACGGAAGTGAAAGTAAACGAAAAGAAAAGAAAGGGCTGGAATCTAGATTCTAGAATGTTGGATGTTGGATGTGAATATGAATGTGAGAATGTGACCAGAATTAAAATGAGTTTACTACGTTCTGGGTCCAGATTATGTTTTATGTAGACACCAGAGGAGAGCACACTGTAGACTGTAGTAGATGAAACGGATTATGGATAAAAAAGGTTCCGTTTTACCAATATAATGCAACATTCAGTATACAGGATACAAAAAATGCGTAGTAAAATATTATTCATTTTATTGATACTTTGGACTTGGAGATAATCACAGTTTTTTCTGTGTGCTTTCACTTAATAGTTCAATTAAACTATGTTATGCTGTGAATCCATTTTATATTTTACATATGAACGTGCAGAGTGTGAGTTGAGAAAATTTACAACATTGAACATACAAGGGCTTTGAAATTTCAAAGTTTTTCCGTCTCAATCTACAAGTAGATAATTCAAAGGATTAGTAAAAGACACTTTTTACTGTTCAATCGCCCATAAAAATTTCTATACTGTACTTTGTAAATTGTGCAGATTTTGTACACATGTTGAAAATGGAAGAAATGAAAGTAAAAGTAAACTTATAAATACTAAATACTCAATTTACAAAAAAAACCCAGAGTTTTTGTACAGCGTTTAATTTATTCAATTCATCCTCAACTTGTTTTAGATTTTAGAGCTTTTACAACCGTAAATATTTAAGCTAAATCTTGTTACGAGCTTCAAGATTACAGATTACGGATGAAGGATACATACTGCATAAAACAGTCAAGATCCAACAGTTGCAGTTTGTAGTTTGTAGGTGCAGCCTGTGGCAGAGGCTGTTAAATCTATTCGTATAGATTCTAGATCCAAATCTATAGAATCCTATAGAATTCCACAACTCCTGAATCCTACACAAACTACAAACGACGATGAAGGCTGGAGTAAAATAAGGTTTTAATTAAAAATCTAAGGGCGTTTCTATTTTTTCCTGGCCTCTTTCTTTCCATTTTCCATTGTCTTGTTCCTCTTGTTCCTCTTTCTCTTTTCCCTCTTGGTCTTTTTATATCCACAATTTACAGATTACAGATTACGGATACAGCTGGAAGCTGTAATCTAGAATCTAGAATCTGGAATCTGAAATAACGTGGTAGATATTTTCCATTTTCCTTATCCAGGGAAATTTATTAGTTCTTTCTCTTTCTCCGAAGGAGCGTAAAACTCGTAATATAAAGTGCATACTGGACCATGTGAATTACATAAAATACATAAAATACATAATACATAATACGGAATGTAATTGTACTCATGTGTTATTTGTAATTTGTAGATACAATTATACGCTTACATTTATAGTTCATGTGTATAGTGCATACAGAATACAAGGTACAAGTATGAGATATCAGATATCCGACCAGCTGTTACTATTCTATTGTACACAGACTGCATTTTTGTATTGTATGATGATCAATTATATTGCAGATGCAGAGTGTAGAGTGGACAGTGAACAGTGAACCGTGTACGTTTTTTATACTTTATGCTTTTTGTATCCATTTCCCCCGTAATCCGTAATACAAATGAAAAGAGGAGGAAAAATCTCAAAATTCCACACTTGACCTCCTTCCCTCTAAAGATTTGTCTCCATATAACTTATAATATATCTTTTCTTTACATACATAAAGCATGAAATCTTTCATCTACCTTTTGTACATGGCGCATAGTAGATATATATATATAAAATGTAAAATGTACAGTAACTTTATATTTTATATTGTCCCAAGTCAAGGAAGCAAGTGGAAAAAGAAAGAAAAAAGAGAATGTGTGATGAACCTTAAACCTTAAACAGTAGTATTTTACTAGTAGTTTTTGGTACCATATTGTCCTTTTCTTCTGTCTTTTTACTTTTTCATCTTTTTTGTCTCGGTCCAAGTCCCAAATGTCAAATGCCAAATGCCCAAATCTCAAACCTCAAACCTCAAAGTTTGTGGATAACCCAGAACCCAGACGCATTTAGAATTTACAATTTACTATCTAAAATCTAAAATCTAAATGAAAGAATGGAAGAGGAGGACAGAAGACAGAAGGAGTTGAATGGGCTCTTTTCTAAAGAATAAAGAATGGAATGGATTCCCCATTTAAGTTTTCAGATTCAAGATTCAAGTATCGTTGATCGTTGACCTTTCTACTTTCTCCGTCATCCATCCGCCAAACACAATACACAATAAAAAATGTAGACTCAATTATACAGCAACACTTGAATCTTGAATCTTGACGAAACAGAAATACATTGTAAATTTTATCCATACAAACATTTCCGTGTACATTGACAATCGACTTGACTTTTATTTGTGTATTTGTATTTGCATGGTTTTCATTCAACTTTCAACTTTCAACATTCACAATTCAAGATTCAGGTCAAATGTCAAATGACAACTGACAGTTTATTTGTTCTGATGACGGATGACTTATTTGGCCTATTGTTTAATCTGTGATTTGTATATTATTTGTATTTTGTGTACAGGGCAAATACGAAAGATAGTGAAGCTGGAACTGGA
The DNA here is from genome assembly GCA_019776565.1 of Sminthurinus signatus. Taxonomy (NCBI): domain Eukaryota; kingdom Metazoa; phylum Arthropoda; class Collembola; order Symphypleona; family Katiannidae; genus Sminthurinus; species Sminthurinus signatus. The sequence goes on along the minus strand of JABASP010002289.1, from coordinate 7,494 downwards.
GTTGGAGCGGGATCTGCGGCTAATATAAGAGACCATGGGACCAATGGAACAACTAATACAAACACGAATACGAATACGAATCCGAATACAAATACAAATACGCATACAAATACAAACACAAATACTAGTAAAACAGGAGCAATCACCAACATCAACACCAATGGCAACGGCAGTGGCAGTGGCAACACGTCCGGTGTGGACAAGAAAAGTTGTGTGGTTCAATATTCCAGCGGCTCAACACAAATTGTGATGACAGGTGAGTGTTTTGGTTGTTGTTGTAATGCTTGTAACTAGAAACTAGAACCATTTCTCCTTTCTTAGTTATTCAGTATTCACTCTGCTGCCATTCAGTATTCAGTCTTTTCATTCTCACCTTGTTAAAACCTAAAATTAGTTCCAGTTCTAGTGCCTTTAGTTTACAATGTACAATGTTCAATGTACAAGTTAGAAGTGGACAAAAGCTAATGAGTTTTATGTACAATGTGCATTGTAGATTGAGCATATGTTGTAAATTCTACTGTATACTGTATAGGGATGGGAAATGGCAATTTATTATTCTCCTCCCTTTGCATTCAATTCCCTTCATTTCATTTAGTCATTTACCTATTACTGGCTCTGGCTCTAGTTTTAGTTAACGGTTACGACTGCTCCTCAAATTAAGACAAATAGAACTAGAAAGAGAAAATGAATAAGTAGAAAGTAGAAAGTAGAAGTAGAGCGTATTCTCAATTCTCAGGTTCTACCATGTACACAGTACATAGTACATTGTAGTAAATTATATGTACAAAGTACAGGCTATTTAACATCTCTAGACTCTAGACTATAGAATAATATAGAATCTAGTACAGTAGATCCTTGGAAGAAATTCACCATCTCTCTCTCTCTCTCTCTCTCTCTCTCTCTCTCTGTCCTTTCTCTCGGTTCTCAATTGAAACTGAAAGAAATAATGGGAATGAGGGGAATTTATTGTATATTGTATTACATAATATAAAGCGTCCTGTTCCCGCCTAAGCTCACAGTCCACTACAACACACTACACACTGTGCCATGTGTAACGTGTACAGAAACAAAGTACAACCGTAGCTTTCATGTACTGTAATGTGTAATGTGTAATGTGCAGAGTTAACTGTATGTAGACTGTAGATAGTAGACTTGCTTTCTCCCATTCATCTTCCTGTATATTCGTATAATACGATATAATATCATGCACATGTGACCTGTAGTCGTAAGTCGTACAGCTGTAATCCAGGTTCTACAGTCTACAGTCTACAGTTCTACGGTATGGACTGACTAATTCTCTACATTCTACATATTATTCCGATCCTGCTCCACAAACCACTAGCACTACCTTTATACTTTATACTCCACACTCCATCGTGTATAATATATACGGAGAAAGGAGAAAGGAGCGAAAGAAGTAATATGTATGGAGTAAAAAGTATAAAAGATATAGGAAAGGACGCATGGCATTTCCACTATTCCACTATTCAGTATTCACCGTTCAGATGCCTATATTAAGCGAGGAATGGGAGGAGGCCATGAGCCATGATCGTGAGAAAGGGAGGTAGTCATGGGAACACACGGGATATAGCACACAGCACTTGAAACTGGCAACTGGCAACTGGCATTGACGTATATACTACACACTACATACTGCACATATGTAAAACATCTGTAATGTGTATCCACTATCTACTATACTATATACTATGGTGGAGTATAAAGTATAGAGTGTACAACGGGAGAAAGTTCTACTATGGAGAAAGTAGAAAGGAGAAAGTAGAAAGTGAACAACAGCGTGTAAAATAATATAGTAAATATCCTATTTTTCTCCATGTATATTCTATGTTCTAGGTTCTAGATATATCTTATATCTAATGTAGTGTCTACTATTTACTATCTACTATCTATCTATCTATCTAGTGCCAGTGCCAGTGTGGTGTGGTGTGGAATGAGAAGGGAAATTGTGTGTGAGTCTGCGATGTAGTTCATGTCCCTATTTTATTTTTCTTCAAGTCAATTTCTTCTTTGGTCAACATCATACTACAACTTGTAATAAACAGTGCAGTGCATTGTATATTGTATTGTGTTCTATTCTATTGTATTTTAAGCTACTAAAGCGTTAAGAAATTAAGAAGATTTTAAAATCTACTATCTACTCAATTCAATATTCAGTATTTAATATTCAGGGTCCAAATTCTAAACCAATTTGTCCTTAATCCTTAGCAAATAAATATCAGTGATTCAATCACGATTTACAATTTACAATGGCCTCGACATTGTTTCCTACTACTATTGTTGACATCGATATCAATACTTGTATTCATACTCGTAGTAGTATTCGTCCCACCTCATCCTCATCATCACCATCATTATCAACATCATCATGATCATCTTTGATTCTTGTTAGTGTTCCTCGTCATTCGTCATGGTAGTGGTGGGATTGGGTGGTGAAAGTGAAAGAGAAAGCAAAAGAGAAAGGCGTATTAGGTCGTCCACGTTTAGTAATAGTTTTTCATGTATAAAAACATACAAAATATTGACTAGCGTCTAGAATCTAGAATCTAAAAAAAGTCTAGAGTCTAGAGTTTTTGAAAATGTGCATGTGTCATCAATTAGCACATTTATTGTCCGCATTGAAAACTTTAGTTAAAGGTAGGTTAGACATTAGACATATTATAATAATTGTATAGTTTCTAGTTTTATATTGTAAAAAACGCTTTAAATATTACATATTATTGTTCATTTGATTTCAATAGTTAATTTTTTATTTGTGTGTAAAAGATTAAAAGTATTTTATTTTCATTTTAGTGTGTTATAATTTGTAAAAATCCCAGATTTTTTTTCTTGTTTCTAGTTTCAATTTAATTTTTAAGTACTGAATAATAATCAATAGTCAATGCAATAATAAATACATGTACAATGTACAAATTACAAATGAAAATATTGCTGATTGCTGAGGAACGGCTGAATTGTAATTTAATTTTAATTATTAGGCGGACTTCAACGGAAGCACTCGGATGAGAAGCAGGGTTTCCTTTCTCGGAGTCCCCGAGATTCAGATGGATTCAAAACATGCTCAACGTCCGGAGGACGACCCGATGATAATCATTACAAATCAACAATAAACACTCCACCTCATTCACCGCATTACCTTACCTCTACAGTTATCAGTATTGAGCCAAGTCATCGAGTAAGTCTGTCCGTCCATCCTCCGTCTTTTTTCTATAATCTATAAACCACATCATTATTATTAATTATCAGTTATTGATTTATCATGAATCATGAATATCGAATTTGGAGTGTGGTGCATCGTAGATGTAGATAGTATTTTAGCTATAGGATTCGGATTCGGGTCAAGCTATCATTAAATGCAAATGTTATGCATTATATAAAATATAAAATATACTTGGCTTTATAGCTTTTTTTTATAGATGTCATATCATGTATCATGTGTATTTTGTATTTTATTTATTTATGCAAACTAATTGTTCTGATTACATTTTTGATCGATACAGAATGTCAGCCCAAGTAGCAGTAGTAGTAGTTCCAGTGTTCAACTTGACCACCACCATTCCACACAAGTAAGAAGAAAAAGAGTTGGAATAATAAAATAAGAAATAATATACATACTACGAGATACAAATGAAATAATTAGTAATTAATAATTATTACCATTTTGTTCTACTACTTATAATTTTATTACATTTTTCTTCTTGTTTATAGAATTCGGAGCTCCCATCACCTCGATCTCCCAAAAGTCGTCACAACAGTGGTGGAAGTTCTCTGAGTAGATGTGGTTCTCGTGGTTCTACCAGGGAAAATCGAGCTAGTATGAAGGCCACTCCAAGTAGTCGAAATACTATAAGACCTCGACCTGTGGGTGGGAGTTTGAAGGACTCCAGACCAAATCGAAGGGTGCGAGGTGGTGACTCCTATCTCACCATCAATCCGGATGTGTCTCCAAGACGAAGTGTGTCTCTGAGGAGTCCGAGACATCCACAATGTCGATCTCCTCAATCAAAAGAGGGCAATCTTCTTCCACTGTATGTTGGCTCGGAAAATAGTGTGTGTATGGCCAGGGATCGGAATGATAATAGTTACTTGTAAGATCAAAGTTCTTTTTACTACCTTTTTATTTCTTTATTAATCTGTATATAATTAATAATCATTATAATAATAATTTTTTATTCTGTGGATTTTTTTGTAGGAAATTTAATCCATCGCCGACCATGTCCACACACTCACTGGGTCAGTGGACACCTTTAGAACAAGGGTTGGAGTGGTGGAAGAGGAAGCACAAGCTTCAACTCGTCCAGCATGAAAATCCAAGTGAGGTGGCAGGAGTATCCACAAAAGTTCGATATAATGACATTGGCAGTATGGAAGACATCCGAGGGAATGAATTTGGTGACTTTTTATTTGCTGATAATAATGAAGACACGGAAAATCCCGTATCCGTATCCGAAATCCAACCCCATCAAATTAAAGTAAGTGTTCCTTTTTTTTCATTTTTTATATAGTAAATAAATTAGAGTAAATATGAGTCAAGGCTACCACACACATTTACAATAATTCAATTTTTTGTACATTGTATTATTTCCTAAGGAGGATGTTGAGAATTATAGTTATGAAAGTTCAGAGTATTGAATATCGAATATTAAAGATTGAAGCATCGTTGAATTTGCAGCTTGCAATTTTCCCTGTACATGATTTGAATAATAATAGAAAAAGGGAACATAACATACAGGATACAGGATGCACCATAATATATTATACACGTGTGTTTTTACTTTTTACGCTTTAAAGTACACACATGGAGAAAGTTCAAGTTTTATAAAGTTCAAATTGAATTGATTTAAGGAAATGGGACCGTTTCCCTTTATTCTTTATTCCCTCACAGTAGCAAGTAGAAATATCATGTTACTTTTAGATTACTTATTACTGATTAGTTGTTCTTCTAATGGCTAAAAAGTAAAAGGTAGTGAATGTTGAATACCTCTTTCCCCTCTCCTGGTTGAAAAACAAAACATTCATGATTCATGCACACATATATTATGTACATTTCACATGTATACACACAACACTGTGATATATGGGAAGTGTACAAAATGGGAAGTGAGCGAAGAGAAAGTAAATTTTAAAGAGAAAGCAGGCCAAAGCTTAGGAAATGTAGTATAGATATTAGATATACAGTATACAGCATACAGAGACTAGAGACCGCGTAGAAGTAAATAATACATGTATCTATATGCTAAATTCTAGATTCTAGATAATTGAAACGGAAATGCTAATAGAACACAAATCATGTTCCACCGCCGCCTCTTTCTCTTGTTCTAGATTCTAAATACTTCATACTTCATATTATGGTGTATGGTAAACAAATGTGGTAGTAGCAAAGCTCCTATGAGCTACAAAGTATTTTTTTATAACTATAATTTATAATTTATGTTTTTTTTTTGTACCTACAATTTAATATCCAGGTAATTTTGTTAGTTGGTAGTTTTAAAAGGGCTTCATTTATCAAGTTCATTTCTTTGCTAAAGTATTATAGAATATTATAGAATTTCCTTTATTTATCTCCTCTTTTCTTTTCTTTGTCTTTAGTCTTTAGTCTTTGGAAATAAATACTTACAAAACTTACAGCTTAAAACTTACACAGAGGATTGCGTGATGCACTTAATTTATTTGGTATAGGATTTGGGACAAACATCTGCTTTTCTCCCGTAACTCCCTTCATCTTTTTCTCTTTTCCTTACTTCCGTATATAGATAGTTTTTCTGGTCATTTTCATCGCCTTTTCCCTTTTCTCTTTTCTATACTTTGTACTTGTTCTTGTACTTGAATCTTGAACCTTGGATGTTGGAAAAGTGAAAACACATGGATTATAATTTTATTACTTTGATATGATATAATTCCGTTCCTAGATTTTCCGAAAATAAAAAGAATGGACAGTATAGATTGCAGATTGTAGGTTTTGTATTTTGTAGATGGTCGGTTTATTTATAAAATAAAGGGTGTATATGAAAAAAGCACTCTTGCTTTCTCCTCCGTACTCCGTGATATTACTTGCGTGTACTAAAGCTTACAGTTTGAAATGTAATAATAACTAATAACATAATAGCTTTTTTGTTCTATAGAATAAATGATAAATGAAACAAAATACTTGATATTCAACTTGGTTCATTTTTCCTATAAGGGTGGAAAATTTATTCTCCTTTTTTTACTGATAAAAATGTGGAGTACGGGTTATTTTATTTATTTATTGATTATTTTTTTTATAGCACCAGTACCGAGCCTTGTGGGAGTTGAGAGCAACACTTGAGGAAGAAGACTGGAAATCAGCAAAAAATCCCCCAAAAATCCTTGGAATGCCTGGTGGTCCCACTCTAAGTCCGACAATCCTACCAAAAGACAGAGAAGATCAACAAGCGCTCCTTGCATCATCTCCGGGTAAATAATTCAATATTATTGTTATTTATTATTTTTTTGTCTTCTTTAATTTAGTGTATTTAATGTTATTTTTTAATTAAAAAGGATAAAATATTTACTTTTTCTGTGTAATTATTATGATAATGACAGATCGAGATCCGTTGAGTAGTCACACAACTTCCTTCGAATCCAATACAGAGACAATCCCAGACATTGCTGGCCATAATAAAGATACAGTATTTCATCAACTGGGTCCAACCTCCCATGCAAGTCTCGCCTCTCGTCGACAAAGTTACAAGAACGTCCTTCAGAATCGGATGAAGAGACTTGAGAGGACAGCGAGTATTCATAATGCGAATGCCAATACGGGGAATATGACAGAGACGACCACGTCCTTCGACTCAATTGAAACTCAAGAGTCCACCTCGACGGACACAACAGCAAGTCGACTGGAAGCGATGACGACGAGTATGGAGAGTACAGACAATACAGATAGTACAGGCGAAAGTCATCACCATCATCACCCCAATCCACATCCACACCCACACAGTCATCCGCACAGTCATCCACATGGTCATAATCAAAGTCATCCTCATCCTCATCATTCCCATCACAATCATAATCACAATAACAGTAGTAGTCAAGTGAGTAATCAGTATGGACAGAAATTCCCCTTCCGTTGTGATAGTGGATACAAGAGCCTGGAAAATGGACCATCACCAAATGGTTGTAATTCCAATAATGGTTCTGGGAATAATGCCATTCATCCCACCAACACCACCACACCCGCCCCTCACCTGTTCCCTCGAAGATGTCTTAGTAGTAGTAGTGCTGCGGAGACCTCCTCCTCCTCTGGTTCCAAACAACCCCTTCTGGGCTCATCCTCCTCATCAAGGGGAAATAATAGGAATGAAGACATCCTCTCTTCAACCTCATCATCATCCAACGTCTTTTTTGCCAAAGTAGGTCAAGGTCAAGGTCAAGGTCAGGGTCAAGGTCAATTTCAACTCCCTCCACCCCCCAGTAGGAATGTGACGAGGAAACGAAGAGACTTTGGTAGAT